>JAKSZT010053823.1:368605-422843 GCA_026826555.1 Tolypeutes matacus | reverse complement strand
TACAAGAAACCCACCTTAGACCCAGGGATTCAAGGAGGCTGAAAGTGAATGGCTGGAAAACACTTTTACAAGCAAACAACCAACAAAAAAGGGTGGGAGCAGCTATGCGAATATTGGGCAAAATAGACTTTAATTGCAAAATTATAGTAAGAGACAAAGATGGACAGTATATAGTAGTAAGAGGGATAATCTTTCAAGAAGAAAGAACAATCATAAACAATTATGCATCTAATCAGGGTACCTCAAAATACATGAAGCAAACACTAGAAAGACTAAGTGGAGACATAAAGGCTTCTACAATTATTGTGGGGGAATTTAGTACACTTTTATCACTATTACACAGAACATCTAGACAGAGAATAAATAAATAAACAAATACTCTGAATAATACATTAGAGGATCTGGACCTAATAGACATATAGACAATGCTAGACCCAAATGCAGCTGGATATACATTCTTCTCGAGTGCACATGGATCATATTCCAAGATAGACCACATGCTAAGCCACAGAACAACTCTCAATGAATTCAGAATGATTGAGATTATACAAAGTAATTTCTCTGACCACAATGGAATGAAATTGGACATCATTAAGGACCAGAAATCCAGATTAGGCACAAAGATATGGAAGTTAAACAACACACTCTTAGAAAAACAGTGGGCCAAGGAGGAAATCTCAAAGGAAATTGGTAACTACCTTGAAATGAATGAAAATGACAACACAACATTTCAAAATCTATGGATACAGCCAAAGCGGTAATGAGAGGGACATTCATAAATATAAATGCATATATCAAAAAAGAAGAAAGAACTAAAATTGAAGACCTAACTGTAAACCTGGAAGAATTGGAAAAACAACAACAAACTACCCCCAAACAAGTAGAATGAAGGTAATAAAGGTTAGAGCAGAATTAAATGAAATTTGGGAGACACTGGGGATTGAGAGGGGGAAAGTGTCACGGCACACCAGACACCCGATAACACAGAGATAAAAGGACAAAAAGAATATTTTTTAAAAAAGACATTTCTTTTACTTTTTTTCCCCATTTTTTTGAATGTCCCTATCTGCTAATTATATTTTGTTTTGTTTTTTTGTTTGATTGTTTGTTTTTTGCTTTTTTCCCCTGAGTTTCCTTATGTTTGTCTCTTTCATGTAAGCTTATCATTGTTGTTTCTTTTTCCTATTAATTGTATTTGATTATTATATGGGCTACATGTTCATGGAAGATTTAGATCACAGAAGGGTTACAATGGGTACTGCAGGGGATTATTGGTGGGGAGTGTCAGGGAAGGAGGATTCATGGGAGTAAGATCATCTGAATATACATGAAAGATATACAAAATTGTTCAAAAGATCAAAGGATGGGGTATGGTCATGGTGGGTGGACAATCACTCACTAAATGAGGGAATCTGAATTTCTAGCCTGGAGAACTCTGCCACATTCTTCAAAGGAGCAGCAACAGTCCTCTGAGTGCAGGGACAGTGTCTGTAAAAAGAGGATGGCCCACTGATGAGCTCTTGTTATTGATGACTACCCTTATGTGTCTTTGCTCTTGTAACTGAAACTGAGCTTACTATTATGGGGTGCCTAAGGGTTGCCACCTGAGAGCCTCCTTGTTGCTCAAATGTGGCCTCTCTCTAAGCCAAACTCAGCATATGAATGCATTACCTTCCCCGCAATGTGGGGCATGACTCCCAGGGAAGAGCCTCCCTGGCAACAAGGGATTAATATCAAGTGCCAACTGGCAACACAACTGGAAAAAGACCTTGAATAAAAGGGGGAAAAGGTAAAGCCAAATGAGTTCAAGTGGCTAAGAGACTTCAAAGAGAGTTGGGAGGTCATCCCAGAGGTAACACTTACACACACCTCAGTAGGAGCTTGTAGAACATCAAAGTGCATATCACCCCACTCAGAGGGGCTCCTGAGAGCTCTGGAGACACCCAGGTCCTATATAATGGGGATAGCCCCAGAGGCTGATGCCTTATCAGTGGGCTCTATTTTGGAATCTGTGCTCCTGTGAGAGACAGAATTGGACTCAAATAAGTCCTCCCTGCACATGGTTCATCAGTCCCTTCTATTCAAACCTATATGTGATGCTGGAGTTTTTAGGTATACTTCCAGAGACTGGAGTCTCTGGCCTACCTATGTGCCAGGTGTGCGTGGAATCTCGGTGTAGCTGCAACTCCTACCCTACAGCACAATGGACTCATCCAAGTCACCTGGAGAGGAGACAATCATAGCAACAGCCATCCCAGGGAATGGAGAGGGCCTGCATCTGCAGGCAGGATCATCCCACCCACCATATCCAGGGGATATAAGCCCTCTCTCACTTAGAGGTGGAGTGGACATCACCATCCCAGTCCCCTCAGGATTGGCAGAAGAACTATGGACTAGAGGGGACTTAATGGTATTCTGGTGTACACATATGGTGATTCTAGCAATGGAAGAAATTATAACAGTGAGGTGGAGCCGGTGGCCACTGGACACTTTCAGGGCAAAGAGGGGATGTGCAGTTGAAATACAGGGGCTTTTTCAGGATTTGGAGGTTGTCCTGAGTGCCGTTGTGGCAACGGATGTAGGCCATTTTAAATCAGCACACACCATTCAGAAGTGTATGGGAAAGAGTGTGGTCTACGATGTGAACTGTGGTCTATGGTTGATGGTAAGGCCCCAGGATGAGTAAGTCCATTGAAGGTGATGGGCAACACTTGTGGGAGATGTTTGTGTGGGATGTGGTGGGAGGTGTGGGAGGTGGGGAACATGGGAATCCCTGTAGGTTCCATGTAATATGTAGGTAATATGAGCACCTCTTAAAATATATATATATAAATAACATTTTTGTGATTAAATGCACATATATGCATATATGTTTATATATCACTTTACAGATATTGGTATGTATTGTGAAAAATTTGATTTTTACCCACAATAAAAAATAAATAAATAAATAAATAAATAAATAAATAAATAAATAAATAAAAAGCCCTAGAAACAATAAACAAAACCAAAAGCTTGTTCTTTGAGAGATCATCAATAAAATTGACAAACCTTTAGTCAGACTAACAAACAACAAAAAAAGAACAGATGTAAATAAACAAAATAAGAAATGAAGAAGTGGATATCACACTGAACCCATAGAAATAAAGAGTATCATAAGAGGATACTTTGACAAATTATAAGCCAACAAGAATGAAAATTTAAAGGAAATGGACAAATTCCTAGAAACTCTCCAGTAGCCTACATTGATGAAATAAGAAATTGGTGAATTCAACAGTCCAATTACATGTAAAGAGATAGATTCAGTCATCAAGAAACCTCCCAAGTAAGAAGATCACAGGACAAGACAGATTCACAGGTGAATTCTTCCAAACATTCCCAAAAGAGCTAACACCATCGTGCTTAAGCTCTTCCAAGAAATGGAGGTAGAAAGAACATTGCCTAGCTCATTCTATGATGCCAACATTACCCTAATACCAAAGACGAATACAGATGCCACAAGAAAGGAAAATTATAAACCAGTCACACTAATGAACCTATATGCTAAAATCCTCAACAAAATACTTGCTAATCGCCTTCACAACATATCAAACAAATTATACTCCATGAACAAGTGGGTTTCATCCGAGTATGCAAGTATGGTTCAACATAAGAAAAACACTCAATGTAATACACCAGATTGAATGAAAAAATCACATTATCATCTCTATAGATGCAGAAAAAGCATTAAACAAAATACAGCACTCTTTCATGATAAAAACCCCACAGAAGATAGGAATAGAAGGAATCTTTCTGAACACGATAAAGGGAATGTATGAAAAACCAACAACTAAAATCATTTTCAATGGTGAAATCCTAAAACCTTTCCCTCTGAGATTGGGAACAAGACAATGATACCCACAAAACCCACTCCTATTTAAAATTGTGTTAGAAGTACTTGCTCAAGCACTGGGGCAAGAAAAAGATATAAAATGCATTCAGATTGGAAAAGAAGAAGTGAAAATTTCATTAATTGCAGATGACATGATCCTATAAACAGAAAGCCCTGAGAAATACAACAAAGCTTCTAGAACTTATAAAGGAGTTCAGTAATGTGGCAAACTATAAGATCAATGCTCAAAAATCAGTAGCATTTCTGTACACCAATAATGAGCAATATGAGGAGGAAATCAAGAAAAAAAAAACACCATTTACAATAGTAACTAAAAGAATCAAATACCCAGGAATAAACCTAATTAAGATGTAAAAGATATATGAACAGAAAACTACATAACACTGTTAATGGAAATCAAAGAAGACTTAAATAAATGGAACAATATTCCCTGTTCATGGATAGGAAGACAAAACAACATCAAGATATCAATCCTACCAAAACTAATCAGATTTAATGCAATCCCAATAAAAATCAAAACTTTATTTTTAAGGAATTGTAAAAACTAACTTCAAAATATATTTGGAAAGGTAAGAGGCCCGGAAGTGCCAAAGACATATTGAAAAAGAAAAATGAAGTTGGAGGTATCACACTACCTGACTTTAAAACATACTAAAAATCTACAGTGGTCAAAACTCCATGGTATTGGAACAAGGATAGACATACTGACCAAAGGAACTGAAATGAGAGTTCTGATATAAATCCTCATGTATACAGCCACCTGATATTTGACAAGACACCAAGCCAACTCAGTTGGGAGAGAATGGCCTCATCAACAAATGGTGCTTGGAGAACTGGATATCCATATCCAAAAGAATGGGAGAGGAACATCATCTCACACCTATACAAAAATCAACTCAAGATGTATGAAAGATCTAAATATAAGAACCAAGACCATAAAGACCTTGGAAGATAATATAGGGAAGCATTTACAGGACCTTGTAATAGGAAATGTTTTCATGAACTTCAAATCCAAAGCATGAGCTGCAAAAGAAAAAAAAATAGATAAATGGGATTTCCTCAAAACTAAACACTTCTGTGCCTCAAAGAAAATAAAGAAACAGCCTACCCAATGGCAGCAAATATTTGGCAATCATATATCTGATAGGATCCTAATATCCTGCATATATAAAGAAATCCTACAATTTGAAAATAAAAAGCCAAACAACCCATTTAAAAAATATGCAAGGGACCTGAAAAGACACTTATCCAAGGAAGAAATACAAAAGGCTAAAAAGCACATGAAAAATGTTGACATTGCTAGCTTTTAGGAAATGCAAATCAAAACTACAATGAGATACCATCTTACACCTATTAGAATGGTGGCTATAAAAAAACAGCAGACTAAAAGTGTTGGAGAGGATGTAGAGGAATAGAAACCCTCATCCATTGCTTATGGGATTGTGGAATGATCCAGTCACTGTGGAATACAGTTTGGTGGTTCCTCAGAAAACTAACAATATATCTTCTGTATGATCCAGCGATTCCACTGCTGGGTATATACCGAGAAGAATTGGAAGCAAAGACCCAAACAGATATATGCACACCAATGTTCATCTCAGCATTGTTCCTTATTGCCAAAAGTTGGAATCAATCCAAGTGTCCATCAACAAATGAATGGATAAAAAAAATGTGGTACATACCTATAATAGAATACTACTCAGCTGAAAGGAGGAATAAAGTGCTAATTCATGGGATATCATGTATGAATCTTGAAGACCTTATGTTTAGTGAAGCAAGCCAGGCATTGAAGGATGAGCAGTACATGACTTCACTGATATGAATTAAGGAAATTGAGCAGTCTCAGAGAGCTATTGTCTGAAAGATAGGTTTACAAGAAAGGAGAAGAGAAAGTTGGGAGCCATAACCCATATGGACATAACCTATGGTAAAGTAAAAATGTGTAGTTGCGTATTGAAGGGATAACACAGGTGGGTAGTGATATTTTTGGGTTTGGTGGTGCAGGGTTGACAGTTGGGTATATTGGGAATTGTGGATTAGAATACCCAGGACACTGGGGAGAGAGATGGTCAGGGACCAGGTGAACACTTGGGATTTTGGGGTATGGGGTTGAAACTACACTGGTGGGAATGCTTTTATGGCAATATAACAAGGAAGTGTCATTGGTTTAGGGTGTTGCTTGAGGGGCATTCCAAACAGATAGGAAAGGGATCAGCCTTCTAGGAAGTGTGTGAGTGTTCATTCTGTCATAATGTGTAGTATCACTGGTTGGAGACCCACACAATGAGTGGGAAGGTGTTGGACTCCCATCTTTAGTAGTCCTGATTCATTCAAAAATAGACATGCAGGGGTCTCACGAGCAAGAGTATTCCTAATAGGGGAGGACAAACCAGTGCAGCATGACTTCTTGTTGCATGTAACTATGAATCTTGTCATCCAGTGAGTCAAACCATGAGGTTGTTTTGGGCCTCGGGGGGATATGAAGAAAGGAACAGAATAGATCAAACAGGTGGTATTTAGTGGTCAGTAGAAATGTTTTTCAATACCTTACAGTGATGGACACAGGAAATGGTAAATATTATCAAAATTTATAAAAGAGTATGGTCTAAAATGTAAACCATACTGCAAACCATTGACAATGTTTATTAGCTATGTTTCACTATCTCTATATCAGTTATAAAATTCTACCATCCACATACAAAAAGTTTTTAACATGGGGTGAAGAAAGGGGGAGGAGTATGGGTATATGAGAATCTCTTGTATTCTGTGTGACTTTGCTGTGATCTAAAATTTCTTTGAAAACAAAATGAAACATAGTGAAACACTGGGGAATGATAGGAGAAGGTGCCTGGTACAGACTGAACACCAAATATTGAAGTGATAAAAGGCAAAATGTCAATAAAAATTTTTAAATATTTTTTTAATTTTTCATGTTTTGATATCCTTATCTTTTAATTTAATTTTAGTTTTAGTTATTTTTTGTTTTCATGTATTTTATTTATTACATTTATACTTATTATTATTTCATTTTCCAATTAATTATATTTGGCTATTTTATTGGCTTCATCTTTACATAAACTTTGAAAAACAGAAGGATTACAACTGGGGTGGGAGCAGATCATTGATGGGGGATGTAAGGGAGGGGAGTGCATGGGAGGAAGTTCAACTGAATATATATGAAAGGTATATAAAATTGTTTGAATGTTCATGGGGAATAGTCACAGTGGGTGGAGAATCACTCAATAAATGATAGAATACAGATTTCCCATCCTGGAGAGCTCTGTCACATTCTCCAAGGGCACAGCAACAGTCCCCCAAGTGCAAGGGCAGTGTCTGGCAAAGGAGGATGATCCAGTGATGGTCCCATGTTATTGATGACTAACCTTATGAGTCATTGCTCTTGAAATTGAAAATTACCCTATTGTTATGGGGTGCCTAAGGGCTGCCTCTTGAGAGCTTCCTTGTTGTTCAAAAGTGGCCTTTCTCTAAGCTAAAATCAGCATATGAATGTATGAACTTCCTCCCAGTGTGGGACATGACTCCCAGGGATAAGCCTCCCTGGCACTGAGGGATTACTACCAAGTGCCAGCTGGCAATATGACTGGGAAAAGATCTCAAATAAAAGGGGAAAAACATGAAGAGAAATGAGTTCATATGGCTAAGAGACTTCAAAGTGAGTCAGAAGGTCATGCCCGAGGTCGTGCTTATACACATTTTAGTAGGACCTCATAGGCTTCCAAAGTGCATATCACCCCAAATAGAGGGGCTTTAGAGGGCTCTGGAGACTCCCAGTTCCTATGTCAGGGTGGATAGCTCCAGTGTTTGGTGCCTTGCCAGTGGGCCCTACTCTGGAATGTGTGCTCCTGAGAGTGACAGAGTTGGACTCAACTATATATTCCCTGCACATTGATCACCTGTCACTTCTATTCAAACATATATTTGGTGCTGGAGTTTGTAGTTGTACATCCAGAGACTTGAGTCTTTGGGCTGTCCATGTGCCAACTGAGCCCAGAACATTAATGGAGTAGTTACTCCTATTCTACGGCACATTGGACTCACGAAAGACAACTGGTGCAGAGATGATGATGTACAAAGGTCATGCCAGGGAATGGAAAGAGTCTGAAGCTGCAGGCAGGAGAATGCCATCCATCTTCCCCATGGGATATAAGCCCCCTCTCAATTGAAGTTCAAGTGGATATCACCATCCCAGACTCCTCAAGATGGGGGGAAGAGCTATGGAGTACAGTGCACTTACTTGAATTGTACTATAGGCATAATTGTGGTTCAAGCAATGGAAGAAATTACAGCATTGATGTGGAGCCAGTGGCCACTGGGGGACTCTGTGTGCTGGGAGAGAGAAAAGCAGTTGTAATGCAGGGGATTTTTAGGGACTTGGGAATTGTCCTGAGTGACATTGCAGTGATCTGATATAGGCCATTTTATACCATCATATAACATGCAGAACTGTGTGGGAGAGAGTGTGGTCTACAATGTGAACTATGGACCATGCTTAATGGTAAAGCCCCAGGATGTGTTTATCAATTGCAATTAACATGCCACAGTAATGAATGAAGTTTATGTGGGATGTTGTGGGAATTTTGAGTGGTGCAGCATGTGGGAATCCATATATTTTATGTGTAATGTTTATGAAATCTAAGTATTTCTTTAAAAATAATAGAAAATTTAAAAAAAGAAGAAATGTAGCCCTGAATTATATGACAATATGGATGATCCTATAAGACATTGTGTTGAATGAAGCAAGCCAGGCAGAAAGGGCACATACTTTATGATTTTGCTATTATGAACTAAATATAATGAATAAACTCCAGGAATAAAGAGCTAGAATATAAGTCACCAGAGAAGATTATGTGTTTAGAAAATGGAAAGCTGAGGTTTGATCAGTACAGACTTGGTAGAAAGTTGTAAATGTTTGGAAATGAATAGAAATGGTGAAAGCACAAGATAGGAATTGTAATTAGAAGTGCAAAAATATGAATATGATAATGGTTTGGTTTTTGTTGTTTTTCATGTTTTAGAGTAATGAAAATGCTCTAATATTGATATAAATAATGAGTGCACAAATTTGATTATACAAAATATCATTCTACAGTTTAGATAAATTGTATGGTTTATAAACAAATAAAATAGTGCGGGTTGAGAAAAATACCACATGTAAGATATGGACTACAGTTAGTAATACTTTGATGATACTCTTTCATAATTTGTTACAAATATTTCACAATAATGCAAGGTATTTGTGGTGGGGTGATGTATAGGACCCCTGCATGAGGTTACCCATGTTTGGTTTGCAGTTTCATAACTTTTACTATAAAAATGTCTGTTATAAAAGAATATCACACAACATGGGGTATGATTTTACCTTGAAATTTTGTAATAAATTGGTCATTATAATTTCTAAATGTTGTTATAAAATTTGCACTTGAGCAATCATAAGTAAAACACCCTTTTCCACCAATTTCAAGTAAATTTACAGACTCAAAACAGTTCATGCATTATCTATGATTTGCCACTTTTGCATCATCACTATGGTTAGATTATCCCCCAGATGGCCTCCTATCTTATGTATAAAATCATTTTACAACATATTATGAGTTTTGAAAGATCCAATGAGCTTGTGTGTAAAATGCTTCCCATCTAAACATAATTCATAGGTGTATTTTCATTAAAATGGCAGAGAACATTGCAGAAAGTCCAGCATTCCACAGAACCAAACAGGAATCATGCAGACCTTAGGATCAGAAAGTGCTGCCTCATTCAACCCTATATAACTCAGGCATACATCAAAAGTTACAGACAGTTCAGCAGGAAAAACCACAGACCCCTAAGACTGCTGTATCTAGCATAGTCCTAGCCTAACCATTCCAGGGATATGAGACCTTCCAATCTCAACTTGGGATCTCGAAATAACCATGTTCATAGTATCTCTTGGAACATCACCACCTCTTGATCCATTCTGATGTCTCCAACTTTACTTCACAGTGCCATGAATTTTGCTCTATACCCTATAATCCTTTATCTGAATGCACTCCAAAATTAAAGACACAACACTTAATTTTTTTTCCATTTATACTATTTGATCAGAGCTTATCTACAAAACTTGAAATTGGGCATTTGGGGCCAAGTAAGGAGAATTTTAGTTATTTTTTTTGAAAAATTTTCAAACTGTGCAAATATATATCAATACTTTAAGAAATTAGAAATTGGTGGAAATAAATGATTCCTTTATTTCTTCTATTAGCTAACTGTCACTTTTCTGCTCTCAACAATGCACAGCCTTGCATGCTAGCATCTGTAACACTGCATTGATTGATTTCATCTGCTGAAATGCCAGCCTCCATACTGACTGTAAACTTCTGCTCTTACTCATCTCTATCACAAAGGTTCACTGCATGCCAAAGCCAATTGCAGGCCTTAACATGATTAATGAGTGCTTATTTTTCCATTGAGTAAGTTGGCTGGATGAGAATAAACCTCTTATCTCCACAGTAAATACAGAGTCCTTATAGAATCTGGAACAAATCTGAGTAATGTTGCAAAGGAAATTACTTGTTGATCAACCCCTTACATATCCATCAGCATTCAAGAAGCCTGGTTGAATTGAACTGCAGTTCAGACACTTGAATGTTTCTGGAATGAGCTTAGAATATCTATGACAATAGGACAATTTTGCCTATCTCCTGACAAAACATGGGCAATTCCAGGAGAAAAAATTCCCTACACAACAGTGGTTACATTGTCAATAGTGCAACCAACAACTGTCTCCCACTGGGTTTTCACTCAAAAGTAGATAAGCACTAGGTGAACAAATTTGAGATTGGAGAAAGAAGCTATGAGACTCTGGTCTTGTCCTCAATTTCCAGACCCACCTCTCATGAATCCCAACCTTTCACCTGGAAGTATCCCCAGGCCAATCAACAGGAACATGTAATGTGCTGCGTGAAGAATAGGGTGAGGGCCCTCCCCTCCCAGGGTCAAGAATAAGAAAGATTTAGCTACTCTGAATAAATAAGATATGAATACCTTCATTGTACAGATAAGAATATTAAAGACATTGAGTTTTATACATTCATGAGCCCATGGATTTCAGAGATTTTCAATTCCCTCCCTGATTCTAAATTATTGGGTCTCCATCTCCAGAGAAACCACTCAAATTTCTCAGATATGTGTATTCCTGGCTTATGAGACACTCATCCCAGGCCACTGGACATTCCCTCCCTCCCTGCTTTACCCTATACTCATCCTTTGGAGGCACATGCCCTAAGTCATCTTGGATCTTCCATACAGGATGTCAAACTATCATTTTCTGAACTCAGTGATCTAGATTTTGTCCCACTGGACTTGGTTATGACTCTGAATAGTAAAAAATGTAGTTCATTAAGGGGTTGATCAATTCAAGGCCTTTTTTTTTTTTTCATTTTAATAGATCAATGATGCAAATCTGGTCCTGAAAAGCCTCTGTGTCAGAAAATATTAGAAGTACTTGGGTTATAATGTCTCACAATCCCCAGAGATTAGGAGGGCCAAATAATGTAAAATGAAGAATATGGGAGAACCTCAATTTTCACAATATGATATTTTAGAAAAGTGGTGCCTGCAATCTTATCCTATATTAATCACCCTCAGCTGTAATATCCCTGCATTTCAAATTTATAACTGTAAAGTGTCATCTATACTGTAAATTCTCTCCTACAACTCTTTTAATATATGCATACATTTCTTGGACAAATGATGACATTGTCAGAAACAGAAATCAGATTAACTTACCCCTTTGTACCAGAGCCTAGAAAAATAATAGCTGTCTTAAATGTTTTTGGATATTTAGTTATTTAATTCTCCCAGTAACCTGCTGATTAAGGTTATTTACCTATTTAACAAATTAAATAAAGGTTCAGAAATCTTTATTAATGTTAAAAATTTCATGGCTAAAAAAAACACAGTTTTCTGCCTGTCTCCCCAGTTCAGGTTTCTTAAGAGTTACACTTAGGTATTACCTACAATTCCACTTATCATTTTGATAATGAGAGTTCCTACTTCATTGTCAAAATCTCCTCCTCATATACTTTGTTTCCAAAATTACACCCACTTTGCAGTTTCTCCTACCATACTGTAAAACTTCTTAGATTTGAATTCACTATCCAAACATCAGCTTCTAACTCACCTGGTGTGTATAATCCACACACATTCATTTCAATAGAATCATACTGAGAACATTTCCATGTCCTTCTGAGTATTTACCACATCTGTCTCCAATAGGAATGACTCCAATTACCTGCCTTGTCCTTGACCACAAGGACACAGAACCTAAGATGTTGATCCACATCTAAATACAGAGTCCTTTTCTTTTATGTCATACTTGGAATTGATCATTATACATTTACTTGTTTCTTTTTTTTAAACTTTATTTTGTACATTTAATAACTGAAAATATAAACAATTAAAATCTAAAATGTAAACACAGATGAATATATACATTTCTCAATTAAATGTAATGGATACATATAAATTGTTTTGAATCAAACAATATTTTTATTTGCCCATCTAACTGGTATAATTGCATTAAACTATTCCCTTAATGATTTTAGACAAGTTTATCTTTGAAAAATACTAATGAAGTATTAATCTAGAGAAATTGTATGTCCACAGTAATCTAACCTAACCTGACCTAACCTCAGACAGCCTGGGCCTAAAAGCCTGTAGTCAAATCAAACAATGACATTCTGATTAACACAATCACTTAAAAATAAATAAGGACTGACAACCAGAAAGATGAGAGATTAAAGAGCTCCTAGAATCAGCTCCTGCTATGGGTCAGTTTGTGATCTCCCAGAACTATCTAGAACACTTGTTTGGGGCTCAAGGAGACCAGAAATGCATTCTGCAACATCCTTGAAAGAATGGAAGTAGGGGACTACCCATCTGCAGAGAATATTGATAAGCAGAGCACTCCACACCATGGAGGCTGGTGCCCATCCTCTGCTGGAGCCACAAGCCACATCAGGAGCTGTTCTGTGGCTGGAATTGAAAACTCCACTTCCTAAAATGGGGGAGGAAGGGACAATTGGAAACCAACATCAGCAACTGATTGATAAATTCAGTGGGCTAATGTATAATCCTAAGAATAGCTGAAGTTTGAAACTGTCCAAGTCAAAAAGAGGTGATTAGCTGCCATCTTAACTCTGTGCCTGACATGAAGGGAAGAAGGGCTGATTGAAAATCACAGTTCTGATAGGGACCGGCTTTTCTCCATCTAGATCAGATTGCTCCTCTAGCCTAAGCACCAGGCTCATTTCGGGCAGTGAGGAAGCTGGGGGAAGCTGCACCAGTCTCTCTGGGAAATTACAGGCCACACCACAGAGGCTGGTGATAATCCTTTCTTGGCAGTGCAAGCCACCCCAGGAGCATTTCTGAGGCAGTAATGGGAAACTCCTTTTCCCACAAATGGGAGGAAGATACGGTTGGCCACCGATTTCAGCTAATGATTAGTAAAAAATTATGACTAAAGTATAACCTTAAGAAGAGCTAGAGACTGAGACTGTCCAAGTCACAAGGAGGCCAGTAGCCAACATTTTGACTCCACCCTCAGCATGAGGGGAAGCCGGGCTGATTGAATATCACAGTGATGGTAGAGACTGGTTTATTTCACCCAGATTGGCCACTAGCCTAGGTTTAAGCCCCACCTCTAGCAGGGAGGAAGCTGACACAGAATGATTAATTGGAAGTCTATCAGAGCAACTGCAGTCATCTTGGACCTGCACTGCATAAATTGCTGTCTACACCTGCATCTCCATCCCTGCCCCAGGCAGGGGAGAAATGTGTGTGATGCTTCATCAGTCTCTCTGCACAACTACAGTTTAGGCCTGCATGAGTTGGATTATTCCACACAGCTGTGGCTCTGTCCTTAGCCCTGGCAAAGGAGAAAGTTCAGAGAAGCTTCACTGGTCCTTCAACAATGATGGTAGCTTAAGGCTCCACAGCTTATACCAATAACTACACTCTTGGCTCTTCCTACACAACCAGCAAGGGAGAAAGGGCAGGAAGCCCTAAACTAAAGAGAAAAACTGCACCCAGAATAAATACTCTAGTAAGCCAGATGCCAAGACACCAATGAAAAATTACAATCCACACCAAGAAACAGGAAGATATGGCTCAGTTAAAGGAACAAGATAAGCCTCCAGATGACTTAAAGGAGACAAGACAACTATTCATAGATGCTCAAACAAATCTCCTTAATAAATTCAATGTGATGGCTAAAGAAATTAAGGCTATTAAGAAGACACTGGATGAGCACAAAGAAGAATTTGAAAGCATACATAGAAAAAATAGCATACCTTATGGGAATGAAAGGTACAATAAATGAAATAAAAAATACACTGGAATCATATAAATGCAGATTTGAGAAGGCAGAATAAAGGATTGGTGAGCTTGAAGAAATGGCCTCTGAAAGAGAACATACAAAAGAAGAGATGAAGAAAAGATTGGAAAAACTTGAACAAGGTCTCAGGGAACTAAAGGACAGTGAGAGGAATGCAAACATAAGTGTCATGGGTGTCTCAGAAGGAGAAGGGAAAAGGGGCAGAAGGAGCATATGAATAAATAATGGTATAAAGTTTCCCAACCCAGTTGAAGGACATAGATATCCATGTCCAAGAAGCATGATGTGCTCCTATTCAAAAAAAAAATCTGAATAGGCCAACTCTGAGACACATGCTAATCAGAATGTAAAATGCCAATGACAAAGAGAGAATTCTGAGAGCAGCAAGAAAAAAGCAATGCGTAACATATAAAAGATACCTAATAAGGTTAAGTGCTGATTTCTAACCAGAAACCATGGAAGCAAAAACAGCGATATGATATATTTAAAATACTGCAAGATAAAAACTTCCATCCAAGAAACATATATCCAGCAAAATTGTCTTTCAAAAATGAGAGTGAATTTAGAATATTCAAAGATAAACAGAAACTAAGAGAGTTTGTAACCAAGAGACCCACTTTGCAGGAAATACTAAAGGGTGTGATACAGCTTGAAAAGAAAAGACAGGAGAGAAAGGCCTGGAAGAGAGTCTAGAAATGAAGATTATATCAATAAAAGTAACTAAAGTGTCAAAAGAAAGTTGTGAAAATAAAATATGGCAGATAAAACCCAAATATTCAGGAATAAATTTAACCAATGATGTAAAGCACTTATATTCAGAAATCTACAACTTATTGTTAAAAGAAATAAAAAAGACCTAAATAATTGAAAGAACATTCCATGCTCATGGATTGAAAGACTAAATATAATTGAGATGTCAATTCTACTCAAATTGATATGCAGAGTAAATGAAATCTGTATAAAAATAACACCAGCATTTTTTAAATAAATGGAAAACCTGATTATCAAATTTATTTGGAAGTGTAAGGGGTACTGAATATCCAGAAACATCTTAATAAGGAAAACTGAAGTTGGAAGACTCTTATTTCTGGACTTTAAGTTATATTATCTAGCTACAGTGGTAAAAACAGCATGGTACTGGCACAGAGAAAGACACATAGACTAGTAGAACCAACTGATGGTTAAAAAACAGAGCATCACATCTATGGTCAAGTGATTTTTTTACTAGCCGGTCAAACCTATCCAGCTTGGGCAGAACAGTCCATTCAACAAATGGTGCTGAGAAAACTTGATATCTGTAGCAAAAGGAGGTGAGAGGACCCCTATCTCACACTCTATACAAAAATTAACTCAAAATCAATAAAAAATCTAAATATAAAAGCAAGAGTCATAAAGCTTCTAGAAGGCCATGTAGGAAAATATCTTCAAAACTTGGTGATTGGTAGTGGATACGTAAAGGATATAAGCGGAGGACTGCGATGGACTACTGATATTTAATGTATGTAGAAGTTTTAATTAGCTTTACTGTAAAAATGTGGAAATGTACAAAGTTGATGGTAATACATTATAGTGAGTAATAGCTGGTTTGTAAATGGGGATGTGGCTGAAAATGGTAGTCTAGTGATGTAGATGCCAATTGACAGAAAGCAAGGGAATAATCCAGGGATTGAACAGCACAGTAAACCCAGAGGTGGATGAGAATAGTAGTTAATGTTCAGCAAATAAAAATAAATGTTCAGCCTTACCCTTTCTCAGTCAGAACCTCCACTCCACCTCTCTCACTGCTCAGTAAAGACAGGCGCCCCCTACCTGACCCAAAGTCCACTACTCTTATCAATTGGCCATCAGAGCCCTGCTTGTCTGATGCCACTGGGATGACTCCATATAAAGTTTTTCTTTCCAGATTAGAAACAGAACACAGTCTGCCAAGACCTCTAGCCCATGAAGAAAGGAAATGAGATTATGGCTTCAAGTCTGCAGATTAACATCTGGGCAGATGATCAGCACCCCAGCACACTCCTTCCCACCCTGCCAGCCATGAGATGTCTATGAACATGATGAGACCACCAGGCTTCCAACCACCTAGAAAACCAGCTCGTGCCCAGGGTCTGTCCATCCTTCATGCCCCTTCAAACAGCACAACTCTACCCAACTCAGGCACATTGGGAGTGAGAGGTGCTGTGTGGCTGACCAGGAAGGATCATAATATTTGCCCAGCCTTCATTTCACTGCCTTGTGTCCGCTAACTTACCTTTGGATGTCTACAAGTAAATGGCTAGTGTCTTCTGTGGTGGCACTTGATCCAATTCCTGCAGCTTTAAAAGTCTCTAACATCCAGTTTTCATGAGGTGAGAGCCATGGGATGTTAGTAAACAAGAAAACATCTTGTTCTCCCAAGCTTCACTGCTCAAGTGAGCTGGGTTGGGGTCTGTCTCTAGAATGTGGGTGCCTGGTTACCAAGGTTCCAAGTTCTGTTGGGTAATATCTCCTAGGAAATGAGATTACTTCTTGGGGTCCCATAACATGTACCAATTCCTTGATAAAACCTTTCCTAAAGCTGATGTTTCTTCAGCCTCCTGTCTCATGTCATCAATTTAACTATACAGGTTGACAACCACTGTCCTCCCTGCAGTGCCTGGGCAAGGCCTGGGAAATTCAGGATCTCAGTATAGAGGAGATAGTGTTGGTTTCTGACTTATCTCCATTTTCTTCCATATCCATGAACCTTGACAAGTTATTGTGTCTCTTGGGCCTCCCAAGTCCCTCACCTGAACCATAAGGATCATTATAGCTTCCACATCCTAGGGGCTTTAGCAGATGTATATAGAATAATATCTATAAAACTGATGAACTAATGTGACTGATCACTAATACATGAACTTTAGAGATGGAAGAATTACATAAATAGGAAGCAGGAGGGAGTTTAACTCAAAACAGTGCTGGTTCTTGGTAAGATCATGGGAAAGTAACGTGTCTTCTTGGTTTCATTTCACAGACCCTAACATAATGACCTTGAAATTCAATGAAAATCAAATACTGCCATCAGAATCAAAACCCTTCAATGGATCCTCTTTTTATTTAGAGTCAGATTAAATGCCTCTTTTTACTTTATGTTGTAGAAATCCTCCAAATAGTTTCCAAGGGTCTCTGTTTCCTGATATACATGTTCTTTTCTAATGTATTCCTCTTAGGTGTGATGAAGGAGTTCAATTAAAGGCAAAGACTACTGACAGAAATCATGTCACCTTGGTATGTTTGGGACAGGTGTCTCTAGTCTCAAAACACTAGATAAGATCGGGTAGGAGCCTGGTGGAGAAGCACTCTGTGCTTCTAGGAGTGTATTTAGTATATGTCAGATAATGATTAACAAGGTCTGTTATGTGCAGGAATGTAAGAAGAACTGAACCATTAACCCTAAAGACTTGCTGACTTTAGTAACGTGTAGCCCATCATGTATCTATTGCCTTTGCACATGTGCACACGTATTTTCTTTGTTCCAAAGCTAAATAAAAGCCCTGATGTTTTATGCAGTGGTACTTTCCTCCCCTCAGATGGAGGGTGCCATGACCCCGGTTATTTCTTTCTCATCTTTTCTTATCCATTGCACCACTTTCATGGACCTACTTACAGAACATCAACATTTTGTGCCCAAACAGGTACCTGAAAATGCAACTTTTCTTTTGGTCAGTGCACAGCAGACCAAGGAGCACCTGATTAATGGTTTTCAAAAAAGGTAAGTTACATCTATGGGATCATCAGGAAAATGGGGAATCAGCACTGGAACTTTGAAGAGTACTCTAGAGTATTAAAAACTTTATTAAAAAGCACCAGTGTAACTATTAAATCCTCAGCTTTTGAGGAAATTTTTCTCTCATAAAAAACATTGTTATTGGTTTCAGCCACAAGGGCAGGATATTTTAAATCTGAAACAATGGAAGTTAGTCATGAAAGCTTTAAAAAGGGCTTATGAAAAGGGAGAGATAATTTCCTTATATGTATAGTCTTTGTATAGTCTTATTTCTGTTGCTCTTGAACGATTACAATCAGATGAAAATGAACATAAAAAAAGGATATTGCTATTGCTGGACCAATAGCAGAACATACTGATGTTCATTTTAATGAAAATATATATTGTTGGCATTAAGGAACTGGATTGGTGAAAATGGTGCCACGGATGAGAAAGAAAGAAACAAAGAGAAGAAAAAACTGGGATCAGGGGACCCTCCATCCGATATGGAGAGAAGAGCCCAGCCACCTCATAAAGTGTGGCTTTTATTTTGACTTTAGAACAAAGAAAATATGTGTGCACATGTGCAAGGGTAATAGATACTTGACAGTTACATTTTACTGAAATCACCAAGTCTTAAAAGTCAATAACTCAGTTCTTTACATTTCTGCAATTCACAAGCATTGTCTCAGGATGTTTCCCCACCCAGCTCCTATTAGCATGAGACTGGAGAGCTTGTTTATTACATTCCAAGGTGACCTGCTTTTTGTCAGTAGTCATAGCCTTTAATTGAAACTCCATCATTTCCCCCTTTTATATTAATTTTTTTTTCAGTGAAACTCATAGGAATCATTATATAAGCTGATATAAGGTGACCTTCTGTCACACTTGTCTTCTTCCATAGGCTCTTGTGACTGTGCCTGTCTTAGGTTGTCCTCCTCTGAGAAACTTACTCATCATTGACTACCAGTCAAGCTTTTGAGCTCTTACATGGAAGGCAATTTAATTAATATTTATGCTTCTTCAGGTTCCTTAAATGCATATTTTTTGTGCAGATAATTAGTATTAAGATCAAGGGGGTATTAGTAGAATATTTCTACTAAATAATGCAAAATTAGTTTTTCATGGCCAAGTTTCTTAACATAAATGCATTTATCTGATCTAATTCATAATTGAGGAGGATGGTGTTGGCACAAAAACAGAAACTTTTGGAGGGTTATCAAATGTTGTAAAAAAAAATCAGTAGATACCTTAGGCAGTGCAGATGCTGGTTGAAAACACAACAAATCATAATTTGGAATGGATGGCATAGTGACCACTGGAAAAGTTCCATAAACTTCTGTTTTCCTTTCCTTCTTTTTATTAGACGAGTTTATCTGTTT
This sequence comes from Tolypeutes matacus, assembly GCA_026826555.1. Taxonomy (NCBI): domain Eukaryota; kingdom Metazoa; phylum Chordata; class Mammalia; order Cingulata; family Chlamyphoridae; genus Tolypeutes; species Tolypeutes matacus. The sequence goes on along the minus strand of JAKSZT010053823.1, from coordinate 403,449 downwards.
TTACCTGTTCATTAACCTTTTCATGTATATTTTCATGAAAATATGAAATATACATGAATATTTCATAAAATCACCATTAACTTGTTCTGCTATCAGTCCAGCAATAGCAGTATCCTATTTACAATCTTCATCTTCATCTGATTGTAAAGATTCAAGAGCAACAGAAATAAGACTACACAAAGACCATACATGAAGGGGAATTATTTCTCTCTTTTGATGAGCTCTTTTTAAAGCTTTCATCACTAACTTCCATTGTTCCAGGTTTAAAATATCCTGCCCTTGTGGCTGAAACCAATAACAATGTTTCTGTACAAGAGAAAGAAATTCCTCAAAAGCTGAGGACTTAATAGTTACACTGGTGCATTTTAATAAAGTTTTTAACACTCTAGAGAACTTTTCAAAGTTTGACTGCTGATTACCCATTACCCTGAAGATTCCAAGGATGAAGCTTAGCTTTTCTGTTTTCTTTTTCTTTAAAACTGCTCTCAGGAGCTCCTTGGTCTGTGCACTGACTGAAAGAAAAGTTTTATTTTCAGTGCCCCACGTTGGGTTCCATATATTGGCGTTCAGGAACTAGGTCAGTGAAAACGGTGCTGCAGATGAGAAAGAAAGAAACAAAGAGAAGAAAAAAACTGGGATCATGAGACCCTCCATCTGATATTGAGAGAAGAGCCCAGCCACCTCATAAAGTGTGGCTTTTATTTTGGATTTAGAACAAAGAAAATATATGTGCACATGTGCAAGGGTAATAGATACTTGACAGTTACATTTTACTGAAATCACCAAGTCTTAAAGGTCAATGACTCAGTTCTTTACATTTCTGCAATTCACAAGCATTGTCTCAGGGATGTTTCCCCACCCAGCTCCTATTAGCATGAGACTGGAGAGCTTGTATATTACATTCCAAGGTGACCTGCTTTTTGTCAGTAGTCATCGCCTTTAATTGAAATTCCAATATATGAAAAAATTCATGAACAGCCCAAAACAGATAAACTCATGTCTAACAAAAGAGGAGGAAAGAAAAAGGGAGTTTATGGAACTTTTCTATGTGGTCACTATGCCATCCACTCCAAAAGATTGCTGAGCCAAAACTAGTGTGAGAGCTCCATATAGCAATAATAATATATCAATACCAACTTGTGTGTGTCTGACATGCCAGAAAGGGTTACACTGGACCAATGAATGCTGTTCTAGATATCACAAGAATGACAGTCTCATTAATAACTCAGGAAACTTATGGGGAAGAGACATTATACCAATGGGGAACTTATTTATATATTCCTCATGTTTCTGATATAGCTAAATATCTTATTACTCATATGCAATATGCTCCCCCTTCCCGACCTGAGACATTACTTATTGGAGACTTCCGTGGCCTAGGATATTCAAATTTAGAGTAGGGGCTACTGTTGCAAAGGGCTTCACATTACCTTTAAAATGGCTATCAACCAAACTTATCTGGGTTGAACAGTGGTCCCTTCCAAAAGAAAAATTAGAAGCCCTGAAAAGATTAGTACATGAGCAGTTAATGTCAGGGCATATTGAACCCTCCACTAGTCCATGGAATTCTCCGGTTTTTGTAATTAAAAAGAAATACGGCAAATGGCACATGTTGACTGATTTACATGAAATTAACAAAGCTATTCAACCTATGGGATCTTTACAGCTTGGTTTGCCATCCCCAACTATGATTCCACAAAATTGCATATTGTTAACATTGATCTAAAAGAGTGTTTCTTTTCCCTTATAGAGAAAAATTTGCATTTACTATTCCTTCTATTAATCACTCAGCTCCTACTGAATGATATCATTGGAAGGTTTTACCTCAGGAAATGATGAACAATTCTACATTAAGTCCATCCTTTGTTCACGCTCCATTACAAATTTTATGAAAACAATTTCCCATTGCTATGATTATTCATTATATGGGTGATATTCTTTTTGCCACTGAACAAACTTCTGAGCTGAAATAACTATTTCAGTTGGCTAAAGAAATTCTTCCTCAACATGGGCTATAAATAGCAGAAGAAAAAAAAATTAAAAACAGGCTCCTTTTCAATATTTGGGCCATACTATTAATGGAAATATTATAACTCCGCCAAAGTTCCAGTTTCAAACTGATCATTTATGTACTTTAAATGGTCTTCAAAAGTTACTGGGTGACATTAATTGGGTATGGCCTACTTTAAGAATTCCAACTTATGCTTTAACTAATCTTTTCAATACTCTAACAGGAGACTCTGACTTCAATAGCCCTCACATTTTGAGCCCAGAAGCAAAAGAGGAGTTAAAATGGTTGGAAAAAAGAGTACAAAATAGCCAACTAACAAGGATAAATATAAATCTTCCAGTTTCACTGTTAATATTTCCATCTTGCCATTCCCTACTGAGATACCTTGGCAAGATAAGGACATAATAGAATGGATAATCTTACCCAACAAAGATACAAAAAACCTTCATACTTATCCTGAAAAAATTACAGCAATAATGTCAAAAGGCCGTATTCATCTGAGACAGCTTATGGCTATAGATCCTGATAAACTCATACTGGATCTTACAAAGCAGGAGCTTTCTCAGTAACTCTTGGCAAGTGTCCTTAGCAGATTTTATTGGAAGAATTGATAACCATTTCCCAAATGCAAAATTTTTAGTTTTAAAAGCGTACTTCATGGATTCTTCCTAAGGTTGTCAAACAACAACCACTCTCTACTGCCCTTACTTGCTACACTGATGGCATCAGTAATGGAAATGCAAGCTCTTAATAACCCTTCAGCTCCAGCTGTTGATGTTACCCCTTCAGTTCCATCTGCAGATGTTGATGTGCTTAAAGACTCTTCCCTTAACCCACCATTTGCCCCAGCATTTAACGCTCAGTCAAGTTCCGTAAACTCCCTTTTTAGAGCCTTCTTTAGATCTTCCTAAAGCATCTGTGAAAATTCCTTTACCACAGACTGCACTGATGAAAAGCATAGCACAAGCAAATAAAGCAGGTGATCCTGAAGCTTTGAAGCTTTTTGGGGGTTGCAGAACCTGTTTTAACTGTACAAATGCTAGTCATTATCAAAAGGATTGTAAGAAGCAGCCCTCTCCAATAGCTCCACCTGTTCAAAATTCACAATGGATTATTATTATTTTTGCCCCCATAAATTCTCAGCAAACGTATGCGTGGCCACCTAGAGTAGTGCTGGCCTGAACTTTGCCACTACCAAAAAATTAATACTTGAGAAACAAAATAAAGTCTACCTAACCAATTCAAGAGCAAAAGGGACTATTCCAAAATATTTAGTAAGATAAGTATTAGAAAGATCTAGCATTAGTTGCAGGAACATCACTATTCTGCCAAAGGGTTAACTAAAATAAGGAAAACATTCCAGCAGCAACTTTGTAAACCTCCTACTGCCTACATAATGATAAGGCTGAGGGATGATAGAGGCTAATAAAATTAAACCACTGGAAAAGTAAGAAAACTTAGCAATACAGTTTCCAGAAAAATTCTCAAAAGCAGTAAAATCAAAGATGTATGTTTCTATTGATGTGTTGTAACTTGTTTTGTGTTTGTCTGTTTGTTCAGTGTCTGTGTATATTTTGATACCTCTGGAGGGTAATATTAAATTAATAAATGAAAATTATTATAACAGCTCTATTCTAATGGCCAAAATTAAGTGCTTATATTAATAACTAAATATGGGTATTAATTTAAAATAATAAAAATAGTTATGATCAAATTAAATCATTATTCTAACAAGTTTGTTTAATGTTGATGGTAATTGTATGTTGTTAGAAGTTTGCCTGGAAACAGTTTCCAAAATCTTTGTGGTAACTTAAGTAGGGAAGGTATATAGAATGTGCTTTTATTAATAAGGAAAAGAAAGTAATTTTATCCTAAGATAAAATGCCTAGTTATTAAAACAAAGTTAAAGTTTTATTCTTTCTCAAAGTTTCTCAAGTCATTAATCTGTTTTAGTGACAGTTTACACAGAGTTTTTCTCCTGAATGATCAGTATGCAAAAAAGAAAGTCTGTTTATTCAAAGTAGCTTCTTATACTTTAACCTTATCATTTCCCTGAAGAAACAGGTTTTATCACTTTTAAAAGAACATAATGTTTAAACCTGCTTTCTCAAAATTAGCTTTTTATTTCAAACTGTTACAAATGATTTTGGCTGTTACCTAGAAAACTATAAAATACTAAAAATAGTTAAGATCATGTGATATATTATAAATTGAATGAAGTATTTAAAACTGTTGTTCAATTAAAATAAATTTTCTAACCTTATGACAATTAAAGTTGTATGAATCAAAAGTTCAGATGAATACTTTAAAAGTGTATACAATTCCTGAAAACTTAATGTTTCAGTATAATATTAAATACAAGTATATTGTTATTAATCATAATTTTAATTGTTTTAAAATAGAATAATAATATGTGTCACCAAAACTACCTCTCTGCCTAAAAATCAAAAGGCAGATGCTTTAACTTAAGTTTATCTGATTAATCCCACCTGTGTAAAAAAACAAAACAAAACAAAACAAAACCAATAACTATAAAAAGAAAGCAGCCATTAGGGGAGGCCAGGGGTAGTCCATAACTATAATTTGCTAAATTATAGCAAATTAAAATAACACCATTGCGATATGCAGCAGTCCCAAATATTGCCAGTTTGTTACAAAAAAGTAATCTTCTTAAACAAGTCAAGCCAGCCCACATTCCCCTTTCTGTAAAATAGCCAACAATAAGTTAAATTTATATTCAACATTGTGAACTACAGCTCTAATTCTAATTATAATGTTAACAACAAAGCCAGTGCAGGTATTAAAATTAAAAGTTAATGTATTGCCCCACACCAAAATAGGAAATAATAATTTGTTTTTACCTATTCCTCAAGCTACACAAAATATAGAAATTAAGGTCATTCTAATCATGCTACTAAGAATCTTAAATGCATAAAAAATAAAAGTTTATTCATTGGATGTCTGCTGGTTAAAAGTTTTACTATTTTTTGTTGTTATATAATCTACTATGGTTATGAATTATGTATAACATACTTAAAAACTAATCAAAACTTTAACATACTACATTGCATACTTAATTTAATAACATGTATGTTACACATAAATGTATTTTATTATATGTATATGTAAATCTTAACATTTTTCAAATTTCAGGAAAAATAATGGAAACTAAAATAGTAAGCACATCAAGGATGTTTTGTAACAAATTAAAAACTTAAAGTACATTTCAAAAGGTGTTGTATTCCTCCCTGGAGGAGCTGGCCACTCTCCTGGGGACTGATGCATAAACCTTAAAATATACTGTCCAAGAAGTGTTGTTTTCTTTCCTGGGGAGGCTGGCCCCTTCCTCAGGAATTAGCAAAATACTCACAAGTTGACATCTATAGTATCAAATTCATTAATCCTAAACACAGTCAATCAAAACTCTAGTGACAGTTGCTAATTCAACACTTCCCAGCTAAAAGCTAAATATTGGTAAGTTTATGTATAAAACTAAATTTATCTGTCATTCTGTAAATTTTTTCAATATTAACTTAATCTTTTAATTGATTATTTTATCTATGTTTCTCATTCTAATTGTCAGTATAACCTTATTAAACTAAATATATATATTAACATTTATCTTGTATCTATCCAGGACTTTAGCCAACAATAAGCCAAGGATACCAGTGTATCCCCTGGCTTGGTAAGCATGTTAAAATATGTATACAATCTTTATCTTATAAAAGATTGGAATATAACAGTTAAACCCCAGTTTATAAACAATCCTTTACTTATTTTATATTCTTTCAATTATTAACAAAATACATTAACTAAATATCAATAAAAAGTCCTGCCACAACAAATGTTCAATACACTCACCATTTGTCAATATTATGTCTTTAAGGCTTTACACCTTACTCATTCTGCTTTCTCACAAGCATGTATTTACCCTCACTGCAGCCCCCTCAAAAACACTTTTAACACAATGCTATAAAATCTCCAATATTCTCTTACCCAAGCAAATAACCCCAAGGTTCAAGCTATTGTTGAAAAAAGCAATCACTTACTAAAATTAATGTTGCAAAAACAAAAAGGGGGAGATGGAGGAGAATGTCCTAAAGACAAACTATCTAAAGCATTGCTTACCTAAAATTTTCTTAATAAACAAATTTCTAATACCACAGCAGCAGAAAGACAATGGGAAGTTAATAAAAAGAATGAAAAAGAAAAATGCAGACAACTGATATACTGGAAAAATTAAACAACCAATAAATGGGAAAAAGGGGAGGTTTGCTCTTATCATTACAGAAACAGGAGAACAGCAGTGGATCCCCTCCAGAAGAATCAAGCATAGAGTTGAAGATGCTGCTGAAACTTAAATTATGGACATGGTGTTTTCACATTGGATTAATTATAGGTAAAGTATTTGGTCAAGGTAAGATACTATATGATAATTACACTTATTGGGCATACATTACCAACCCACCTCTTTTAGAGCTGTTAACTTGGGCCAATGAATCTTACCCAATTTATCTTACTCAATCTCACCATTTTCTGGGACCTATAGACTTATAGCTACCCTTAAAGCCAAAAGAAGAAGGGAAATTTAGAGAAAATTTAACTTTACCTTTTATAGACCACCCTCTTTGTGTTGGACATAGTTCCGCATGCATGCAACCTCAAAATCGCAGTGTAGTTTTAACAGAGAAAAATCAAACTCGAATTTATATTCTCATTTTCCCCTCTTTACCATATAAATCAGAAAATATGTGAATCTTACATGTCCCTCTCAAAACAGATTACTTAATAACAAATGGCATGTATGTGATGGTTTTACAGTGGCTGTGTTGTTTAATGATTCTTATGGAATTGTAAAGGATCTGGCCCTTACAGGAATGCCAAAGCCTGTTAAAAACACAACCATATCTTGGTTCATTAATAATTCAACCATAAAAACTAATGACAGTAATCCTTATTTCTGGAATTTTGGTAATACGACATTTACTAACAGCTCAATAAATTGGAAAAATCAAGGAAGATTTATCCCACAACCATGGGACACTAAACTTAACAAAACTCAAAATTATTTTTGGAAATTATTTTTAGGAGCTGGCCCAGTTTTAAAAGAAAATCAACTCAATTTCTTACAGTATGTGTACGAGATTCTATAGTTTTTATCATTGGAAAAATAACTTTTGGTGAAAGGAAAGTTAGCTGCTCCAATTGCTCTTATTTACATGTCTTAAGAATTCATATTTGCTGGAAAATCAAACTCTTTTTACAGTAAGAAGGAAAAACGGACTATGGTTACCAGTTCAGATGATCAGACATTGGCAGCAGTCTCCAGAATCGCAGTTGCTGTGGCACTTCCTTGACCATTATTTAAAAAGAACTAAAAGACTGATTGGACTTTTAATAGCAGAAATTTTGAGATGGATTGGCATCATAACCACTGCAGCCATCACTGGCACAGCCCTGCATTAAGAAGTCCAGTCTCAACAATATGTTAAGGACTGGCATAAAAATGTAAGTGAGATGTGGCATAGTCAGTTTCATATTGATATGGAACTGAATAATCATATGAATGATCTTGAAACAACTATTATATATTTAGGTAATCAAATATATAATTTAAACTTGTTAAGAGCTTTTAAATGCATTTGGAATGAAAGTTCTTTTGTATTACTCTTTTACTTTATAATAATAGTGAGCATGATTGGGAAGACGTAAAAAATCATTTGATTGGCTATAAGCATAATGTTTCATTAGATATTTTAGAATTACAAAAGAAAGTGTTGAACATGTCTCAAAATGAATTGAAAGAATCCCCTGGTGCAGGATTTTGGAATGAATTGTATGAAAATTTAAATACTGTCAATCCATTTCACTGGTGGAAACAAAAAACAGTTCAAATAACATTTTGGATTGGATTAGGAATTACTGTTTTATGCATTTTAATTGTATTTTTAAGGGTAGTATAATAACATATATTCATAGAAAAAATTAAAAATTAAATCAGATAAATGTATTTATGTTAAGAAACTTAGCCATGAAAAACTAATTTTACATTATTTGTGATAGAAAGTAGTATACTAATAACCCCTTGATTTTACTACTAATTATCTACATAAAAGCATACACATAAGGAACCTGAAGAAGTATAAAATATAAATGAAATTCCCTTCCATGTAAGAGCTCAAAAACTTGACTGTTATCCAATGATGGGTAAAATTCTCAGAGGAGGACAACCTAAGACAGGCATAGTCACAAGAGCCTATGAAAGAAGATAAGTGTGACAAGAGGTCACCTTGTATCATCTTATATAATGGTTTCTATGATCTTCACTTAAAATATAATTAATAAAAAGGGGAAATGAAGGAGTTCAACTAAAGGCCATGACTACTGACAGAAAGCAGGCCACCTTGGTATATATGGGACAGGCATCTCTAGTCTCAAGACACTTAGAAAAGATCTGGTAGGAGCCTGGTGGAGAAACATTCTGTGCTTCTAGGAGTGTATTTAGTATATGTCAGATAATGATTAACAAGGTCTGTTACTTGCAGGAATGTAAGGAGAACTGAACCATTAACCTTAAAGATTTGCTTACTTTAGTAAAGTGTAGCCCATCACGAATCAATTGCTTTTGCACATGTGCACATGTATTTTCTTTGTTCTAAAGCTAAATAAAAGCCACGATGTTTTATGCAGCAGCACTCTCCTCCCCTCAGATGGAGGGTCCCCTGAACCTGGTTATTTATTTCTCATCTTTTCTCATCTGTGGCACTGTTTTCACATACCTAGTTCCAGAATATCAGCAGTGTGAACTGGACTTAGTGACTCTCTTCTTATCAATAGAATATGGTCAAAATGATGATATAACATTTCCAAGATCGATAAGCAAAACACCTGTGATTTCTCTTGTTAGTTTACTCCTTTGCTCTCTTTTTATCTTTCTCTCTATCTCTATCATCTATCTATCTCTATCTATCTCTATCTCTATCTATCTATAATTCTCTGTCTTTCTCTTATATCTCATTCTGGGGAAACACACTATGATGTGCAGAGGCCCATATTGCAAGAAACAGAGAGAGGGCCCAGATAACAGACAGAAAGGAATTCAGGCCTTCAGTCCAAACTGAATCCTGCCAATAACACATGAGTGTCTTTGGAAGTAGATCTTTCCAAATCAAGCCTCAGATAGGACTATATCTCAGTCTTGGGAGAAATATCAGAACAAAATCACATAGCTTAGCCTTACCTGCATTCTTTGTTCACAAAAACTGTGCAATAAAAAAAACATTTGTTATTGTAAGCCACTAAATTTTGGGTGAGAGTTTTCACATACTATTAGATAACTAATATAACCGACAAGGTCCAGGATCTGTCCCTCCCCTCCTCCCTCCATCCCCACTGCTCCTCCCAAGCTCCCTCCATCTACACTGGCCTCCTTTGTAACCTTCTCTCAGACCAAACTCACTTCAGCCTCAGAGTCTGCAAACTTGTGCCTTCTCCTGGCACACTGTTCACAAACTTGTGGAGGGCTGGCTCCTGTTTCTCATTTTGGATGCAGCGTAAATATCACCTCAGTGGCTCCTTTCAGGCCCACCCACCTAGTGTCTCCCAGCCACTCCTTGCAGCACCCTGCTTGGTTTTCCTTATGGCACTTGTTCTCCTCTTTCACATGTATATGTTTACTATTTTCTTCCATCTATACCTATATTCTCTGAGCTCCTATAAATCAGGGAGAAAGTTGATCATTTTCAACACTGGACCCAGGGCCTAAAAAAGCATGTGGCACTGGGTGAGTACTCAGGGATGAGTTGCCAAAGGTATAAATGAGACGATCCCTGAGCACTCCCATGAGACTCACACCAGCTTAGATTTTGTAAATAATACCAAACTTCAAACAAAATAAAAAATCAGTAAATTGTATATGACAATAGAAGCTAAAACCAGCTATGGATTTGGAAAATGTATTGACAATGGTATCACCTAGAAATAATAGTATCTAGAATGGTTAGAAAATAAAATATCTACCAATGCAAAAACAAAAATAAAATTACCAGCAAATATAGACAAAATGAATATTACCAGACAATTCACACATTAGTAAAATCATGTGGTAAATAATTTTATTAGCTGTATCATTAACAATAAAGGGAATGCAAGTAACCAATACAATTTCACATATATAAAATCCCTTAAATCAAACTCTACCTCATGGGACCACAATATGTAAAAATGGAGACTCTCCATTTCCAAACAACCAATAAGACTGTGGCAGAATAAAGAGCTTCTAGAATCAGCTCCTGCCATGGGGAATTTGTTGATCACCCCGAGCTACCTAGAGCATTTGTTTGCAGGTTCCAGGAGACCAGAAGTGCATCCTACAACATCCTTGAAAGAATGGAAGGAGGAGACTGCCCATATGCAGAGAAGATTCATAAGTAGAGCAATCCATGCCAAGAATGCTGGTACCCATCTTCCACTGGAGGCACAAGCCACCTCAGGAGCTGTTCCGTGGGCAGAATTGTAAGCTCCACTGCCCAAAAAGAAGGGAGGAAGAGATAGTTGTTCACCAACTTCAGCTACTGAATAGTAAATTATGTGGGCTAAAGTATAATCCTAACAACAGCTAAAGTTTGAACCTGTCCAAGTCAGAAGGAGGCTGGTAGTCACCATTCTGACTCTGCCTCTGGCATGAGAGAAGTGGGGTGACTAAAAATCACAATGCTGGTGATTTTCATCTAGATCATATTGCTGCTCTAGCCTAAGCCCCAGGCCCACCTAGGGAAGGGAGGAAGTTGAAGGGAGATGCACTAGCCTCTCCAGAAAATTACAGACCATGCCACAGAGGCCAGTGATCATCCAATTTAGCAGCACAGGTACATTTAGCTGGCACAGACTGAATAATCACAAGTCTACTGGGACAAACTGTGATCATCTTGGACCTGCACTTCATAGATTGGTGAACCACACTTGCAGCTCCAGCCCCATGCCAGTCAAGGGAGAAAAGGGCATGAGGCTTCATCAGTCTCTCTGGACAATTGCAGTCCAGGCCTGCATGAATTGGATCATTCCACACAGCTGTGGCTCTGTCCCTAGCCCTGACAAAGGAGAAAGTTAGAGAAGCTTCATTGGTCCTTGGAGCAATGAGGGCAGCTTGAGCCTGCACAACTTATAGCACCAACTACCTCTTGGCACCTACTACACAATCAGAAAAGGAGAAATGTCAGGAAGCTCTAAACTAAAGAGAAAAACTGCACCCAGAATAAATACTCTAGTAAAGCAGATGCCAAGACACCAACAAAAATTACAATCCACACCAAGAAGCAGTAAGAAATGGCCCAGTTAAAGGATCATGATGAGCCTGCAGATGACATAAAGGATGAGACAACTATTCATAGATGTTCAAAGAAATCTCTTTAATAAATTCAATGAGATAGCTAAAGAAATTAAAGATATTAAGATGACATTGGATGAACATGAAGAAGAACTTGAAAGCGTACATAGAAAAATAGCAGATCTTATGGGGATGAAAGGTGAAATAAAAGAAATTAAAAATACACTGGAATCGTATAATTTGCGAACACAGAGGAAAGGATTGAAGAGCCTGAAGAAATGGCTTCTGAATGAGAACATACAAAAGAACAGATGAAGAAAACATTGGAAAATCTTGAACAGGGTCTCAGGGAACTAAAAGACAGCAAAAGATGTGCAAACATAAGTGTCGTGGGTGTCCCAGAAGGAGAAAAGAAGGGAAAAGTGGCAGAGGAATATTTGAATAAATAATGACAGAAAGTTTCCCAACCCTATTGAACGACATAGATATCCATGTCCAAGAAGCACGATGTACTCTTATCAAAAAAATCTGAGTAAAACAACACTGAGAAACATACTAATCAGAATATAAAAGGCCAAAGACAAAGAGAGAATTCTGAGAGCAGCAAAAGAAAAGCAATTCATAATACATAAGGGATACTCAATAAGATTAAGTGCTGATATCTCACCAGAAACCATGGAGGCAGGAAGACAGTAATATGATATATTTAAAATACTGCAAGAGAAAAACTTTCATACAAGAAACTTATATCTGGCAAGATTGTCTTTAAAAAATGAGAGTGAGTTTAGGATATTTACAGATAAACAGATACTGAAATAATTTGTAACCAGGAGACCTGCTTTGGAGAAAATAGTAAAGGGTGTGTTACAGTCTGAAAAGAAAAAAACAGGAGAGAGGCCTGGAATCAAGTCTAGAAATGAAGATTATATCAATAAAATCAACAAAAAGTGTTAAAAGACTGGTGAAAATAAAATATGACAAATAAAATCCAAATATTCAGAAATAAACTTAACCAAAGATGTAAAGCACTTGTATTCAGAAAACTACAACTCATTATTAAAAGAAATTTTAATAAGACCTAAATAATTAGAAGAACATTCCATGCTCATGGATTGGAAGACTATATCTCATTAAGATGTCAATTCTACTCAAATTGACATACAGATTCATTGCAGTCCCAATAAAAATGCAACCAGCATTAAAAAAAACAAACAAACAAACAAAAAAAAAACCAGGAAAACCTGATTATCAAATTCATTTGGAAGGGTAAGGGAACTGGAAAAGCCAGAAACATCTCATCAAGGAAAAGCAAAATTGGAGAACTCTCATTTCCAGAATTTATTTCATATTACCTTGCTACTGTGTTAAAAACAGCATGGTATTGGCATAAAGACAGACACCTGGACAAATGAAAATGAATTGATGGTTAAAAAACAGACCCTCACATGTATGGCCAAGTGATTTTTGACTAGCCTGTCAAACCTACCCAGTTCAGTCAGAACAGTCCATTCAACAATGATGCTGAGGAAACTGGAAATCCATAGCAAAAGAAGGAAAGTGGACCACTATCTCACACTTTATACAAAAATTAACTCAAAATAAATAAAAGAATCTAAATATAAAAGAAAAACTATAAAGCTTCTAGAAGAAAATGTAGGAAAATATCTTCTAGATCTGGTGGTAGGTGGTGGATTCTTAAAGGAGATAAGAGGAGGACTGAGATGGTCTACATATATTTAATGTATATAGAAGTTTCAATTAGCTTTACTGTAAAAGTGTGAAAATGTACAGAGTTGATGGTAACACACTATAGTGAATAACAGCTGGTTTATAAATGAGGATGTGGCTGAAAATGATTGTCTATAGATGTAAATGCCAATTGAGAGAAAACTAGAAAATAATCTAGGGACTAAATAGCACAGTAAAACCAGAGGTGGATGAGAATTGTGGTTGTTGGTACAGATGCAAGAGTCCCCTTTGTGAGATAGAGCAGACATCACTATTGCAGGGTAGTGAGAATGTGGAGAAGCATGGGAAAATACAACTAGAATGACCTATGGACTTTAGTTAACAGTAATAATGTAATATACTTATATCTATACCAAAGATGTACTGTGTTGATAATGGGGGAGTATGGAAAATGTGTGCCAAATCTACATTGAAGACTGGTAATAATAGGATGATATTATCTCTTAATTGGTAATAAATGTTCCACCAGAGTGTGGTGTTTTGATGGAGGATGTTGTTTGGGAATTCTGCACATGTGCATGATGGTTTTGTAAGTTTACAACTTCTGTCATGAAAATATATTTAAAAAACAATAATAAGATGAGTTTGGGGAAAACACACCAAATCTAAGATAAGGACTATAGTTAATAGTAAGATTTTTTTCAATATTCTTTTATATTTATAAAAAATGTCTCATGAAAATGCAAGGTGTTGGTGGAGGGTTGATGTATGGGACCCCTGTATGATGTTATGAATGTTTGCTTTTTAAGTTCACAACATTTACTATATACTCATTTTTTTAATGTATATCCATGAATAAATGATATGTAAATAATAAAAATAGGTTGGGTTGGGGGAAAATACTTTGGTTAGTAGTAATATTTTGAGGATGTTCTTTAATCATTAAAAATATTTAATAACAATGCAAGGTATTGGGTGATGTATGAAAGCCCTGTATGATGTTATGTATGTTTGTTTTGTAAGTTCACAACTATTGCTATACACTTATTGTTTATGTATGTTTATGTACAAGTGATATATTTCAATAACTAACAAAAAAGGAGGCTCTCCTCCAGTTTCAGTGGGGATGCTCTTTGTATAACCACTTGGAAGTCATGAGGGTAACTTGTATGACATTTGAAAATATCCCAAGCAATGATATAACTCTTCCATTCTACATATTCTCTTCATATCAGTATGTTTATGTCCCTCAAAATATCCACAACATTCTTACAAATGGAAGGGAAAGGCTGGAAAGAACACCAATGTCAACCAAAAGAAGGAGGCATTAAAAAAGAAATCCACATATAATACAAATCAGTAGTAAATGGCAGTGAAACTGAATGAACTAAACTACAATATATGTGTCCAAATGGAGTCTTTCAAGGAAATATTTGAGTCAAAAGGCAAGGTGCAGAAAGACATAGACAGTATATTGACATATGCACACTTTTTGTGAACTTATATAAAATGTATATTGCTAAAATACACACAGGTTGCTACTGAAATTTTGTAAATGATTGGAAATGACAAAAAGATGAAAGGTGATTATATCCACTTGATTTGATTAGATAGAGTGTCCAGCCACATGAGGTTTGATCACCATAAATGCCTTTCTGGGAAGGAAACATACCGCACATACCCTACCTCACAGATCCTGGAAGGTGCATTGTTTTGAGCAAAGTTTGTCCAGCATCCACCAACTTGAGATCTGCTGGTAGGCAGCACTATTACAGGTGGATTTCGGGTTAGTTTCCATTTTGGACCTCAGTTTATCCCTCAGAAAAATACTACTGGGAGAAATATGTAGCAGTGTGGCTCTAGGTGTAGCAGTGTGGCTCTAGGTATTTTTAATTCATAATAATATTTATTTGGACATTGATGCAAAATTATGTGATTCTAAATGCTAAGTAATACATGAAGATTGAAATTTCCAAGGAAATTTGGGTGGGACTATAAATGAGTGGTGATGGATGTCTTGTTTTGCCAAAGGCATTTAAAGAATAAATGATTTGTTCACTCTCATTTCAAATATATTCATATCACATTTATTAGAAACCAATGAAAAAATGGGGTGCTGAGAGTAAAACAGTAATTATAACATTTTATACCTCCTACTATGAAGTTTCAATCTAGTGGCAGAGAAAACAATTATTCAATGTTATTTGGTTATTGGTAAATGCCTTCTCTCATGCCAAATGCACCATTTGAATTTTGAGGAGAAAAGCATACTTTAATCTAGGTTTACAGCTATGGTTGCCACAAGATTATAAGTAGCTTCACAGAGTCTCCTATTCCTTGCACCTCTGGATAAATGCTGTCTTTTTTTTTCTTAATATTTTCTATTGAGATATAGTTTCACAGAGACTGCAAAAGCAGGCACTCATTGGTGTTAATTTATATTCACTATAAGTTATAAGTCTTGTTTGACCCAGAATCCTATTCAAAGGAAGGTAATCATGACAGAGGAGGGCCAATGTCTCAGAAACGGCCATCACTTTGTGAGAACAGAATGGGGTGGGATTAACTCCTCATTTTTATTGTCTTATGCTTTAGGAAATCCAACAATTAATACCTGAGGACATTGAACATGAACCCCCGTGGAAATTAGGCAGATACCAGGTCTGTTGAGGTATTACACCTAACTTCAGTTGCACATACTCCATAAACCCAGACTATGAAGATATGACAGGAGTGACCAGTGGGGCAGGGTGTTTCACAATCAGAGGAGGAGAATGCCAGTGTAAGTGAAGGTTTGGCCCTCTCAGGAACCAGTGATGCTGAATGAACCACAGAGAGTGGGTTTGAACATGGAAAGATCTCTGCTGGATCCCATGATTCTCTGCCCATCCAAGACTGTGCTTGTTTATGATGCATCAGGAAGACATGATTCAGAGGCTTTAAGAGGCAAGTTCCTTTCCTATTGTCCTGTCCTTCCAGGTGATTGTCCCATAGTGAAGCTGCCCATGAATTTCCTTTAATGCCCTAATGACCCAACCCTCTGCCCTGTTTCCTTAGCAATGCCACAACTGTTTCTCTTCCATGCTTAACATTGCCCTATTTAGAAACCAGCCAATTAAAGTAGAGAAGCTGCAGTCAGTAGCTGACCACAAAAATTAGTTAACCACACAATGGGATTTTCCCATTTCTAGTGCAGACTCAGTTTAGTAGTAGAATGAACTTCACTGAATTTTAGTTCATTATAATAGTAATTTGTATTCCTCTGGATGGGATTTAGATGCCATTTTCTCTACATGCATGACGTGTGACCAAGCAGGTAGCTTTCCCTGTTAAACATGCACAAGCTGCAGTCTCTCCCACTTGTCAGTCTCCTTAACCCAGTCCTTAACTCGTCCTCCACACAAGGCAATATAATGCCACTCTACTTTCTGTTCGGGAGGCAGGTCTGAGACATCCAATCTCCTGTCCTCCACTGATTTTATAAACCTCTTTCCTTGAGATACCAAACTCAGTGTGGTAGTCAATTCTCTGTGCCTGGCATGGACCTAGAGGATCTGTGAGGAGATCCCCTAGAGCTTGAAAACCCAGTTGGGCCCCTGTGAGCTCTGAAAGCATTGCTGCCTGGTGGACTCATTGGTCCCCAATGTGGGGCACCCTGAGCTCAGCTCTGTGTCTGCAGGAGTACCTTGTCTTCAAATGCTGGTATCATGATTCCTCTGTTTCTGGCATTGGGAATCCTGAAACCAGCCAGTCATGAAGGAAACAGGCAGCACACAAGATCCCTGCAGCCTCAGTGCATACTGATTTTCTTATCAAAATTATTAGTTGTTCTCTAGAGTGAAGGTTTAAATTATCTGCAGAAGTTGTAGGTGCCTAGACTGCCCATGGTCCTTGGTTTTGGCTTAGGTTCAGAGCTGGGTGAGCCTGGGATTGTAGGTTAGAGTTCTACACCAGAGTCCATCCCCTAGGTGTAGAAGACCTCGCACTGGTATCCTGGTTGAGTATTAAAACTCTGATCAATAAACTTAAAATGTAACTCACCCAAGTACTGACAGGGTTCACGATGAACTATAAACAGAGCTCTAGCATAAAAGAAAAGTGTGATCCTCTGGATTGCATCTTTTTTTAGAATTGTTACATAAATTTATTATTATTATTATTTTGTGAGATTAATCATTTTATTTTATTTTATTTTTTAATTTTAATTTTTTATTTTTAAAAAATATATTTAGATTACATAAATGTTACACAAAAAATATAGAGATTCCATCTTAAAACATTGGGAACAATTTGATTATGAACCCCTATGACTAAAAAGAGAATGACATTTCTGAGTAAAAGTGCACAGCCACATATAAATTAGAGCATGGCCAGGAATGGCCACCAAAGGGATCTCTTGAATACAATCCTATTTTGCGCCTAGAAATATATTATAAAATATTTAGTAAATGGGATGATATATCATATGTTAAATATTTTGGGTATGGTGTCATATTAGCAAGTCACAGGCCTAATACAATCTGCTAACAAAGCAAAGAGAAGAAAATACTCCTTGATTCCAATCTCTTAGACAAAGTGCTGGCCTTGTTCATTGTTCCCACTGCTCATCTGGCACATTAAGAAGGAGGAGAAGAAGAGGGAGTGGGTGATCCTGAACTGCCCTTAGATTCCCCAGAAATGGCTTCCCCACCTCTTACTCAGAGTGGTACCCAATTTGGCCAGGAATCCTCCCACAGCTGGGAAATTCTAACTAAGGTGTCAGCTGGGATTGTTAATCAAGGCTGTGCAAGAGGTTACTTGTTTGTACACATTCCATTCTCCACTTCAGACTTGTAAAATTGGAAGAATTGAGTCCTAAGTTACAAGGAAGATCCACAAAATATGGAAAATATATTCAATTCTTATTCCAAATCATATTCTTAGTAGGGTGGTCATACAGGCCTTATTGAATGTGCTTTTAATTTTGGAAGAAGAGAATAGTGCTAGAAAAGACCATGACTAATATAATGACCTGAAATATGGAGAATTAGAGAGGCATTGAGATCACTTCTCTCTCAGAAAAATAGCTAAAGGACAAGTGGAGACTATTTGGAAAGCTGTTTTGGAGTTAAGAGCATGGAGGTATGCTATGCATTACCCAGGAGGAGTAAAGGAAAGGAGTCTTGGCTGGCTGGAAAAATCCCATGAGAAAACTACAGCAGTAGGTGCTGGTGCCCATTCCCCCACCCTCAGATCAAAGGGCAGGGGATCCACTGGCCCTTGGCAGGTGGAAGCAGACTGAGGGGTTTGCAGGGGCACTTTTCCAAAAACAGGGATGAGGGAAGGGTACAGCCTACAGCACATTCAGATTTTGGCTAGTGAACTTGTTTTACTGCATTGGAGGAATCTCACACTCCCAGGCTGGGTGTGGCCATGATACTGTTTTCAGAGAGCCCACAT
Source organism: Tolypeutes matacus (assembly GCA_026826555.1). Classification (NCBI taxonomy): domain Eukaryota; kingdom Metazoa; phylum Chordata; class Mammalia; order Cingulata; family Chlamyphoridae; genus Tolypeutes; species Tolypeutes matacus. The sequence continues at coordinate 384,985 of JAKSZT010053823.1, read as the reverse complement.
GGAATGAAAGATAATTTGCCTTCTTAAACACCTTCCCTATTGTCCTAGACCTGTTCTTGATACAGAGTTAAGTGAGGGTGTGGACAGCCACGGAAGGAGATCAGCTTCTGAAAAAGATTGTTTGTGAAGCTTGGACCACCCTGAGGACATTTCTGTTCCACCCATAGAGTTAGAGGGAATCCATTCCCTCCTAGAATCTGGAATCAGAACTGACATCAGCCAAAGATCACCATCTGCTGACAGACCAGAAAAATGCATGAAAAGAAGGAAAATACATACATACATACATACATACATACATACATACATACATACATACATACATACATAAAAAGACAATCAAATACCTTTAATGTCTTCTTCCCCCAGGCCCTTGGAAATTAACTTGTACCTCATTACTGGGTACTTAGCTCTGGTTTGAACAGTTGAACAGGGACAATCATTAATACACAGAAAAAATGGAACCAAGAATCAAAGAACAATGTTAGCCCACAGCTACTTAACAGTAAATCCCTTGGCAAGAGGGAGAAACTGAACATGAGAGTAAACTCAGTATCATGATCAGATGCCAAGACATAAGCAAAAAATTACAAGCCATACTAAGAAAAAAATATATGACTCAGGCAAAGGAACAAATCAGAGGCCCAGGTGAGACACAGGACTTGAAGCAACTAATTAATGAGTTTCATACAGATTTCCAAAAACAAATCATGGAGTTGAAGGACAACATGGCTGAAAAGCAGTTGTAATACAGGGGCTTTTATGTGGCTTGGGAATTGTTCTGAGTGACATTGCAATGACAGATATAGGCCATTTTATATCATCATATAACATGCAGAATTGTGTAAGAGAGAGTGTGGTCATGCTTAATGGCAAAGCCCCAGAATGTGTTTATCAATTGCAATTAATGTGCCACACTAATGAAGGATGTTTATGTGGGAGGTTGTCTGAGTTGTGGGGGGGGTGGGACATATGGGAATCCTTATATTTTTTGTATAACATTTATGTAATCTATCTTTAAAACATAAATAAATAAATAACAAATAAATAATAAAAAAGAAGATACTGGTTGAGCTCTGATTGGTTGTTCCTCCCACATGACTTGCTGTTCACTGTGGGACTGGTTATTCAGTGAGGGCTGCTCTAGGCTGTGTGACTCTGGTTGGCTAGCCATGCTTGCACCACCCCTCCCCCACAGCCTTCAACAGCCATCACACTGATCAATCAGCAGCCATCAACACTGAGGCAAGACATTCGAGCAGCAAAAAGATTACAACTCAATGAAGGCTCACATGATGGTTAACATTTTCAGCAATACATTTTTTAAAATATATTTTTATTTTTTTAAAGAAAAGATATTTAGATCACATAAATGTTACATAAAAATATAAGGGATTCTCATCTGTCCCATTCCCCACACCTCCCACATTTTCCCACAACATCTTTCATTAGCATGACACATTGGTTACAATTGATGAAAACATTTTAGAGCATTGCCACTAAGCATGGACTGTAGTTTACATTGTAGTTTACACTCTCTCCCACACAATTCTGCAGGTTATGGCAAGATATGTAATGGCCCATATCTGTCATTTCAATGACATTCAGGAAATCTCCCAAGTCCCCCAAACGCCTCCATATTTCACCTGTATTTCCCTCTCCCTGTCCTCAGAAACTCCAATGGCCCCTACCTCCATATGAATGATACATTTTTTTTCCATTACCAGAATCACAAATTTATAGCAGAATGCCAGCAATTCTACTTTAGTCCATAGATCATTTACCAATGTTGAGGATTCTGGGATGGTGTTGCCCACTTCACCTCTAATAATTAAGGTTGAGATGAAAATCTGGCTTTGAAATCTTTTTTTTTTTTTTAAAGATTTTATTTATTTATTCATTTATCCCCCCCTTATTGCTTGTGCTACTGGGTCAGCTAACCACGCCGTGCAGGTGGGCTTTGCCTTCACCAGGAGGCCTCGGGAACTGAACCTGGGGCCTCCCATATGGTAAGTGGGAGCCCTACTGATTGAGCCACAGCCACTTTCCGGCTTTGAAATCTTCATTGAGGACTATACCCTTTCAATCCTGAATCTGGTATAATGTTCTTATTGACTTATGAATCTATTAAAAATGTTTTGCTTAAGTAGATATGGTATTTGGTAAAACCTTTAAGTCTTTTGTGTTTTATTTATTTATTTATATTTATTTATTTATTTATTTATTTATTTATTTATTTATTTATGCCCCCTTGCTGCTTGTGCTCACTGTGTCCATTTGCTGTGCGTTTTTCTCTGTCTGCTTGTCTCCTTTTTTGGGTCATCCTGTTGTGTCAGCTCACCATGCAACATGGGCTGGCTTGCCTTCACTATGAGGCCCCAGGAATCGAAACTGGGGCCTCCCATATCGTAAATGGGAGCCCCATTGATTGAGCCACATCTGCTTCCCAAACCTTTGAGTTTTAACAAGAATTTTTGCAAATATCCATTATACTTACTCTTGTGGTATATAAAAGTTTTGACACTTTAAATCCCATAAGCTAATCTTTTCCAAATATGTATTTATCACCTTTATCACCTCTATTAGAGAAAGTGTTTTGGATTGCTAAAATGGGTTAAAGTATTGGACACCATCTATATTACAAGAAACACTTACAAATTATTTTCTTCCTTTCTCTTCTAGTGATGATGATTTTTTTTAAAAAAATTGCTCACATGTTTTCACCAACCTACCAATCCAGTATCATGAAGTTTCTTATACAGGTAGCTTTAGTGTTTCTGAAGTATTTCTGATACAAGTACTTCACACAAGGTTGAATTCTTACTCTTTGTTCTAAGTATTGGATTAACAACAACAACAAAAAAGGCAAAATATTATTCAAAACAGCAAACCTCTTATTAAAATAAAAATACCTCAAAAGCAAAAAATAGAAGACACTGGGTGAGCAGAAAGAAAAATTTTAAATCTTGGATAGAAAAATAGGAGAGCTTATGGGAATGAAAGACACAATAAGGGAGATTAAAAATACAATAGAGGCATACAACCACAGATTGGAATTCATAGAAGAAAGAATCAGGACAGAACAGCTAAAATTTTAAAGAGAGAAGAACAGAGAAAGAGAATGAAAAAATATTAGGAGGTACTCAAGGAGTTGAATGATAACATGAATTGCACCAACATACTTTTATGAGAGTTTCAGAAGGAGAAGAGAGGGGAAAAGAGGAAGAAAGAGTATCTGAGGAAATAATGGTCAAAATTCAAAATTTTCCTAACTCTCATGAAAGATATTAATATATGTGTCCAGGAAGCACAGCACACTCCAATTAGAAAAAAAAAAAAAAATCCAAGTAGACTTACCCCAAGACATATAATATTCAAAATGCCAAATATCAAAGATAAAGAGAAAAATCTGAAAGCTGCAAGGGAAAAGTGAAATATCAAATACAAATGACTCCCAGTAAGTAAGACTTAGTGCAGATTTCTCTTCAGAAACCATGTAGGTGAGAAGGCAGTTGTATAATTACAGTACTTTAATAGAAAAACTGCCAACCAAGAATTCTTTCTCTGGCAAAACTGGCCTTCAAATATAATGGTATGTGCAATATAGACACAGATAAACAGAATCTAAGACAGTTTGTAAATAAGAATCCAGGTCTTTAGGAAACACTAAAGGGATTTCTGAAGCCAGGAAGAATTAAAAAAAGAAAAGAAATAATAAAAAAGAAAGAAAAAAAAAACAGAGAAAGAGGCTTGGAGGAGAGTGTAGAAGTGAAGAGTATCAGAAAGGCAAACCAAAAAGGTAAAAAGACAGACAAAAATAAGATTTGACATATGAAAGCCAAATGATAAAATGATTAAAGCAATGCCTTTACAATAACATTGAATGTTAATGGATTAAACTCTCCAAACGAAAGTTATTGGTTAGCTAACAGAATGAATAAGGAAGCATGAGTAATCCACATGCTGTCTGCAGAAGACTCAACTTAGATCCAATGATAAAAATAGACTGAAATTAAAATGTTGGGAAAAGATATTTCATGCAAACAGTAACAAAAGAGAGCAGGAGCCACTATACTGGTGTCAGACAAAAGAGACTTTAAATGCAAAAAAAAGTGATAAAAATTGCAGAAAAACATTATAGGTTAATAAAAGGCATAATCCACCAGGAAGGAGTAACAGTCATAAACATCTATGCACCTAACCAGGGTACACCAAAATACAGAGGAAATCTCTGTAGAGAAATATTTGTCTTTACAATAATAGTTGGAGATTTCAACATGTCACTCAAATCAATAAATAGTAAAACTAAACAGAAGATCAACAAGGAAAGAGAGAACTTGAACAATATGATAAATGAGTTGGACCTGACAGTCTTATACAGAACATTGCATCCAAAATCAGCAGGTTATACATTATTATCAAGTGCTCAGGGATCTTTCTCCAGATAGAATACATGTTGGGCCACAAAACATCTCTCAATAAATTTGAGAAGATTGAAATTATACAAAGCAAGTTCCCCGATTATAATGGAATGGAGCTGGAAATCAATAATAATCAGGAAAGGGGAAAAGTCACAAATAAAAGGAGGCTAAACAGCACAATTCTAATCAGTGGGTCAAAGCAAAAATTGCAAGTGAAATTAGGAGATATCTGGATATGAATGAAAACATGAAAAAAACTTATGGGATACAGCAAAAGAAGTGCTGAGAGGGAAATTTATAGCTTTAAATGCCTATATTAAGAAGGAAGAAAGCTAAAATCAAAGTCCTAGCTGAACATCTGGAGAAACTAGAAAAAGAAGAGTAAACCAATCCCAAAGCAAGCAGAAAGAAAAAAATAGCAATGATTAAAGCAGAAATAAATGAAATTGAGAGCAAAAAAGCAATAGAGAAAATCAACAAAACCAAAAACTGGTTCTTTAAGAAGATCAATAAAATTGACAAATCCTTAGCAAGAAAATTTTAAAAAAGGAGAGAATATACAAATAAATAAAATCAGAAATGAGAGGGGGGACATTATGGCCAACCCCACAGAAATAAAAAAGCATGTAAGAGGATATTATTAGTAACTGTATGCCATCAAATAAGGAAATCTAATTCCTAGAAAAGAACAAACAACCTACATTGACTCTATGAGAAATCCAAAATAGAAAAGTGTAAGGAAAACTCTCACTATTTGCAAATGGCATGATCTTATATTTTAAAAATTCCAAAATATCTATAACAAAGTTATCAGAGCTAAAAATGAATTCAGCAAAATGGCAGGATACAAGATCAACGTGCAAAAATAATTAGACATTCTATACACTAGTAATGAGCAAGGTGAGGAAGAAATCAAGAAAAATTACATGTATGATAGCAAGTAAAATCCCCAAATATCCAGGAATTATTTTAACCAGGAATGTAAAGGATATATATTCAGAAAACTGTGAAACACTGCTGAAAGAAATCACAGAATACCTAAACAAATGTAGGGGCCTTCCATGTTCATGTCTTGGAAGAGTAAATATCATGAAGATGTCAATCCTACCCTAACTGATTTCTAGATTCAATGCAATACCAATAAAAATTTCAACAGCCCACTTTACAGAAATAGACAAAGAAATTACCAAATCTATTTGGAAAGGAAATGTGTCACAAATAACTAAAAACATCTTTAAAAAAAACAATGTGGGAGAACTTGCACTTTCTGACCTTAAAGTGAATTATAAAGCTACAGTGGTCAAAACAGCATGGTATTGACATAAGGATAGAGACATTGATTAATAAATTTAATGAAAGTTAATAAATAAACCCTTACCTCTATGGTCAACTGATTTTTGATAAGCTGACCAAGTCCACTTTTCTGAGACAGAATATTCTCTTTAACAAATGGTGCTGTGAGAACTGGATATCCATAACCTAAAGAATGAAAGAAGACCCTTATCCCACTCCCTATACAAGAATTAACTCAAAATGGATCCAGCACCTACATAAAAGCCAGGACTTTAAAATGCCTAGAAGATAATGGGAAACATCTAGAAGACGTTGTAGTAGGTGAGGGTCTCTTATACCTTACACCCAAAGCACAAGCAACAAAATAAAAAAGAGATAAATGGGACCTCCTTAAAATTAAACATTTCTCCTTCTCAAAGGACATTGTAAAGAGGGTAAAAAGGCAGCATACTCAATAGGAGAAAATACTTGGAAATTACACATCCAACAAGGGTCTAATATCCATGATATATAGAGATCCTACAATTCAACAATAAAAATACAAATGACCTGATTTTAAAAATGGGCAAAAGACCTGAAGAGACATTTTTGTAAAGAAATACAAATGGTGAAAAAATACATGAAAAAATGTTCAACATAATTGGTGATTAGGGAAATGCAAGTCAAAACTACAATGAGATATCATTTCACACCTACTAGAATGATCACTATTAACAAAACAGAAAATTCCAATGTTGGAGAGAATGTGGAGGGATATGAATGCTGATCCACTATTTTTAGGAATATGCAATGGTACAGCCACTGTGGAAGTCTCGTGGTTCTTAAGGATTTTGGATATAGATATACCATGTGACATAGCAATATCATACACCCAGAAGAACTGAGAGCAGTGGCACAAAGAGACGTATGCACACCAATGTTCATAATGATGTTATTCACAATTGTCCAAAGATGGAAACAACCCAGATGTCCATCAAATGACAAACTGATAAACAAACTGTGGCACAGACACATGATGGAATACTATACAGCTGCAAGAAGAAATGAAGTCATGAAGCATATGACAATGTGGATGAACCCAGAGGACGGAAGGAACCAGGCACAAAAGGACAAATATTGTATGCTTTTATGAAATAAATATAATGAGCAAACTAATGGAGTTAATAGTTAGAATGTAAGTCACCAGAGAATAGAATGTGGGTAGAGAATGGAAAGCTGGGGTTTAGTCTGTGCAGAATTGGTTTTAAAAGTTTTTTGTGAATGTTTGGAAATGAATAGAAATGGTGAAGGTACATCATAGGATTTGTAATCAGTAGAACTAACATATGAATAGGATAGTGGTTTGTTTTTGTTGTTTTTTTTTTTCTTTTTTAGAGTAATTAAAATGCTCTAATATTGATGGAACTGATGAAAGCATAATTCTGTGATTAAAACATATGCCATTAATTGTACACTTTAGGTAAATTTTATGGTCTATGAACAAAAAATATAAAAGGATAGGTTAGGAAAAACACACACCAAATGTAAGCTATGGACATTAGTAGTAATAATTTGATTATGTTCTTTCATATTTTGTTACAAATGTTTCAGAACAATGCAAGATATTGGTGGGGGTGAGGTATGGGAGCTCTGTATGATATTATGCATGTACTTTTTCTACACACTTATTGTTCATGTAGATTCATTTCTGAGTGATATATTTCAAATATATATGTAAAAGCCCATGAATATGCTGACACTCTGAGCAAAAATAATTGAAACATTTTGGTACATGTTGCAGGAAACCAAGCAGGTGCCTGAGTTTAGTTAAATTGGAATCTAAATGAGAAGTCAGACAGGACCAAATCGAATCATTAAGCTTATATTATTGCAGGTCTTAGAAAAGGAGTGCCCAAACAAAGGAACCTTAATGAAATCACCAAATGGTTCAAGACACTGAAGAAAACCAGTCTGTCTATTTAGAGCAACTGCTCAAGGCCTCTAGGCAGTACACTGGTTTAGACACAGATCACCCCACTAACCTGTGCACTGTTAATTATAATTAATGTGCTCCTTATATAAGAAGAATACTCCAGAAATTAGAAGGGAAATTAGTCATGCCTATGCAACAATTAGTAGAGATTGCCTTTAAGGTTTTTTTTTTTATAACTCAGAGTTCACCCATAAGAAGCAGCAAAAGAAATATGCTGCCTACAAAGCCAGCCTCATAGGATCATCTATCAGCAAGAGCATCAGAGGCCCATGGATGCTGAGATGAGGGAAAGCTTCCATTGGATGCTCAGTGAAGAGTAAGAACCCCAGGGACCCCAGGAACACAATTAGGTTCCCAGCATTGCACTTATTATAAAGAGGAGGGACACTGGAATGAGGAATGCCTGAGTCAGCCTGAGAAGGGTGGAGCCAGGATATCCCACCTGGCAGCCCAACACCAAATTGAAGTTAACAAGGGATGAAGATAGCAACCTGGAGTGAAGGGACCTGGAAGCCCTTTCCACTGGTCAGGAAACCACCCAGATCACACACAATGAACCTATGGTCTCATTTAAAGTGGATAAGAAGTTAGTTGCCAACTTGATGGACACTGAAACCACTTATTCCATTTTAAACCAGAGGCTAATTAAAGAAACTACTGAATCAATCCCTATTATTGACATTTGGTGGAATAAAAAGTTTAAACTATTTTCATAACCACTGCAGAGTCAGATTAGAAAGACTCATCTGACTCATTAGATTTCACCACATACCTGAATGCCCAATTGTCCTTCTCAGCCAATACAATCCAAATTGCAAGCTTCACTTTGATTTTTACCTAATGAAGTGAAAATAGAGGTCCAAGCCATACAGGTCTACCATCCAAGCAGCCCTGCTGGATTTAGTTGGGGACATTGAGAAGTTTGAAGTAATCAAAGAGATAAAATAACAGGTTCTAGCTGAGGTGTGGCCTAATGGGGGATCCTAGAATGGGCAATTTAAGCATATAAAGTCAATGTAAGACTGTGGCCAAACTCTAACCCACCACATCTAAAACAGAATCCACTCAGACAGAAGGTTAGAGCCAGCATCTCACCCTAATCAAGAAATTTCTGAAGTGTGGACTAATTAGACCCTATCATCCAGACTTTAATACCCCTATCTTACCAGTGCTTAAACCAGGTACTCAGGGATGTAAATTTACAAGATTTGAGAGCTATTCATCAGATAGTGGAGGATACCTACCCAGTGATCCCTAATCCCTACACACTATTTGTTAACATTACTAACACATACACCTGATTCACAGTCCTGGATTTAAAATATGCTTTCTTTTGAATCATGCTGGAGAAGGAATCACAGAGATTCTTTGCTTTTGAATGGGAAGATCCCAACAATGGAATGAGGCAACAGAATTGTTGGATGGTACTGCCATGGGTTTAAGAATTCTCTGACTTTTGAGGGCAAGCCCTAACCAAGGATCTGTAGGTGATGCAACTCCAGGAAGGACTCTTCATTCAATATGTAAATGACATAGCAAAACACAAGAGGCCTCAGATGAGAACACAGTAATAATTTTACAGAGACTAGCTGCAAAAGGGTATAAATGTCAGAAAAGGAGCCCAAGTTACACAAAGTCATGTTAAATATCTTGGTTTTAAATTCTCTGAGGGACAATGTACCATCCTGCCCAGCCAAAAGGAAGTATCAAAGCCTAAGAACAAAAAGGAACTCATAGAGTTTCTAGACATGGGTGGTTACTATAAGCTGTGGATACCTAATTTTGGACTTATAGCTAAGACACTATATGAAGCTCTTAAAGGAAGTGAAAAAGAGGCCCTGGTCTGTATATCATAATGCATGCTTAGTTTTAGAACATTAAGCAAAAATTACTTACTGCCTCAGCTTCAGGACTCCCAGACTCCACAGAAGAAGTTCCACTTGTTCTTATATGAATGGCAAGGCATCACCATGGGAGTTTTTGCTCTCCCAACTGAAAGCTTACCTCTAAAACAGCTCAACCCTGAATCTCAAGGCTGAGCTGCCTGTCTGCACACAGGCACAGCTATTTGTAACCTTATTCTAGAGACAGAAAAATTCACATTAAGCTCTCCAGCTTACATCCATACTCCTCATGATTTAATTACAATACTTAAACAGAAAGGAGATCAATCAAGAATCTCTGCTATACAATCTTATTGTGACCTTAAAGATTATTGAAAAACTTAACCCTGTCATCGTGCTCCAAGCATTTGGGATAAACCAGAGTGGATACTCATCAAACATGACTGTGTACATCTTCTTAAGAAAATATATTACAGTAGACTGGTATTGACTGATGTAACTCTAAAAATCCCTGCTCTTGAATTATTTACTGATGGAAGTAGTTTTATGGACCATAGGAAGCAATGAGCAAGGTATTTGGTAGTCACCCTGGTAGAAACATTGGAAGCAAGATCCCTGCCCTATGGGACTTCAACCCAGAGGAGTGAACTAGTAGCCCTTGGAAGAGCTCTCCAGTTAAGTACAGGAGAAAGAGTGAACATTTACAGAAACTCCAAATATGCCTTTGCAGTGTTACATACCCATGGAGCTATTTGAAAAAAGAGGGAATTACTCAATGTTATTAATAAGGACTTAAAACATGTTGATCTCATTCTAAAGTTGTTTGAAGTTTTGATGCTCCCACAAGGAATTAGCAGTCATTCATTGCTGAGGACACCAAACTTCTGATAATGGAAACAAACAGACCTGGTTAACTGAAAAAGCCACTTGGGTACTGTAAGGAGAATAGAACCAACTTGTATTACACCTCTCTACATTGAAAGACTGGACCACCAATTAATATCCCAGAGTTGGCGAGACCCTAACCTAAAGCCATTTGGGAAACCCCTATAATGGAAAAAAGATTTAGTCAGAACAAAAGAATGGGGATATATTCAAGCCACAGTCAATGGCTGGTTGAAAAGAGTCCCACGCAGAACCTTGGGAAGATGATGACAAGTTATTCATACTTGAAAGCCTAGTGAAACTCAATACCACTTATTTCCATAGATTTATTATGACATATAACTGCTCCAGTAGATAAGTCAACTCCTCATAAGACCCAATCTATGCAGGATGATTCAGTCAGTAAATGATCAGTGTGTTACTTGTGCTCAAATTAACCCTAAAACTCATCCTCCAGCCTTCAACAAAGGAGTACAATGCAGAAGGGTAGGATGCAGAGAGAACTGGTAAACTGACTTTACTGTAATGCCAAAAGGAGCTGAGAACTTCATGGGTTTGCTACTGTTTGTATACACTTTCACTAATGGGGTAAAAGCCTTCCCATGCCAAATGGAAAAAGCTTGAGAAGTAGTCAAAGTCTTACTTAAAGAAATCATTCCAAGGTTTGGACTTCCTATTTCTATACAAAGTGACAATAGAGAGGCTTTTATCCCTAAAGTGACTAAAGATCTGTCTGAACTGTTATAGATGGGCATTTGCATTCTCCCTGAAGACCTCAAGCCACTGGGAAGACTAAGCAAATGAATCCCACCTTAAAATAAGACATTGCCAAGATTTGTTTAGAAACTCACCTCAAGTGGGATAAAGCCCTGCCAATTACCTAACTCTGTGGTAGGGTCATCCCTAAAAGAAGACTTTGATCAAGTCCTTATGAAATGTCTTAGAGAAGACCATTTATTAAGGGCAATGAATAGTGAAAAAGGATGGTCCATTGATAGGCCCTTGATATTGATAACTATGCTTATGAGCCTCTTGCTTTTGAATTTACTACTTGGCCTAGTGTTGTAGGGTACCTAAGAGTTATCTCCTGAGAGCCTCCTTGTTGCTAAAATATGGTCTCTCTGTAAGTCAAACTCAGCATATAGATGCATTACCATCCCCCCAGTAAGGGACATGACTCCTGGTAATGAGCTTCCCTGGCACTGAGGGATTACTACCAAGCACTGGCTGGTGATACAACTGAAAAAGACCTCCAATAAAAGGGGGGAAAGGTAAAGACAAATGAGTTCATATGGCTAAGAGACTTCAAAGTGAGTTGGGAGGTCATCTCAGCAGGATCTCATAGACTGCCAAAGTAAACACTACCCAAAACAGTGGGACACTTGAGGGCTCTGGAGAGACCCAGGTCCTACAGTCATGCAAATAGCTCCAGAATTTAATGCCTTGCCAGGGGACCATACTTTAGAGTTTGGGCTCCCAAGTGTGACAAAGTTGGACTCAGGCATGACTTCTCTACATATACCTCTTCTGTCGCTTTTATTTCAACCGATTGTTGGTTCTGAAGTTTGTAGGTGTACAAACTGTAGGTGTATCTACTGGGGATGCTTGATGGACTTCAGGTTGTGTCAGGTTAGGTTTCATAATCCCTCATGGCTTCACTCACAGGTCTGGTACATAAGAAGGGGTAAAAGGAAGGCTGGGTTCCCTTGGGACCATCGACTAGGCACCCACCTATGGCCCCAGCTGCAGGGTTCTCAGTCTTTTATAAGGTATCTTATGCATCCCATACTGGGCAAAGTAAGGGCAAAAGTAACACCCACTAGGCATTGTTGTTTAATAATAATTGTTCCAATAAGCACAGTTCCTAAATATGCAGGGGACTGGGCTTTGGATATGCAGGGTTGCTCCAAGAAAGGGGCTGTGTGGCCCACTTTAGGCTGGCTAATTGAGCCTGACAAGACAGGATCTGTGATGACAAGAGAACTCCTCAGGGCCTGCCAATATCTCCACCTCATCCCTAGCCTGACTGTGAGTAGGGGCCTTTGTTAAGTGGTGAGGTTTTCCTGTAAAAAAAATGTTCCTTTACTGTGTCAAAGGGGTCCTCCCTGGGGATGACCTCTGGTCTAGTTTATCTGAAAGCTCAAAGAAATGCTCTCCCATTTGCATCTTCTCATCTTTTTAAGTAAATTTGGGCCACATGAATTATTGCCAGTGGGCATCTACCTTGGATCTTAGGGCAGCTGTGGATGGGTGTATCTCTCTCCTTTTTTTATATAAATAGAGGAGGGCTTTGATGCTTTCCTGTTACTATTTAATTGTCTTTTTTTTTTTTTCCCCTGGAATGAGAAGGGCTACTCAGGCCCCATATTACACAGTAATCCTTTCTCCTGTCTTTTTTTTCCCACCCATTGTGTAATTTTTTCCAGGTTTTGGTGACCAAGAAGAAATCTGCTTCAAAATCTGTGTACAGGACTTTGTGTAAAAATACTTTCAATTTTCTGGTGTAAATAGAAGTGGGATTACAGGGTCATTTGGTAAGTTTATAAAAAACTGACACTGTCTTCCAGTGTTGTTGTATTGTTTTGTTTTGCATTCATGTGAGCATTGTTCTGCATTCATGACACTGTTTGGTATTCTCTTTTTTTTTAGTCTCATAAGTGTGTAATGGTATTTCACCATCTCCCACTGCTTCTCTCAGGCCAGAATAATACTTATTTTCCCACCTTTCTATTCACAAAACCTGTACATTGCCTGAAGCAGTGAAATTCCTTAATAATAAATTTTGAATTGTATATAGTCCCATGAAGAACATAGACATTCAGATTTCCAAGATTTCTTTCTATTGAGTTCTTGTCATGGTTCCCAGTATCCCAAAAAGATAATTGTAAAATACTAGTCTCTCATTCTGGTTGCCTCCTATTTATTTTCTTTTATTCATGGTCTTAGGTAAAGCTGAAAGAATATTGTGGCAAGGTACTAACCTGTGCAAGTTTGAGAAACAAATGTGCAATTCTATGGAAGTTATAGAACTCTGGGATTCTGTATGAGGGGATAAATGGAAGCAGGAAGCAGATTGTTTCCATGCATTTCAAAGTGCTCATTTCCCTGAAATAAAACCTCATGTACTCTGTTTGGTGAGCTCCTGTGTTGGCCTTCAGGAACTGGGTTCATGATAACGGTGCCCGCAGATGAGAAAAAGAATAAGACAAAGAAAAGAAAAACTGGGATCAGGGGACTCTCCATCTGATATGGAGAGAAGAGCCCAGCCACCTCATAGAGCATGGCTTTTATTTGGTTTTGACTAATCAAAATACATATGCGCATGTGCAAGGGTAATAGATACTTAACAGTTACACATGAGCTGGAAATCAACAAGTCTTAAAGGTCAGTGACTCAGCTCTTTTACATTTCTCCAATTTACAGGCATTGTCTCAGGATGTTTCTCCAACCAGCTCCTAGAGCATGAGACTGGAGAGCTTGTTTATTATATTCCAAGGTGACCTGCTTTCTGTCAGTATTCATGGCCTTTAATTGAAACTCCATCATTTACCCCTTTTTTATTAATTCTTTTTTCTTTCAATGAAGATCATAGGAACTATTATATAAACTGATACAAGGTGACCTCCTGTCACACTTGTCTTCTTCCATAGGCTCTTGTGACTGTGCCTGTCTTAGGTTGTCCTCCTCTGAGACTCTTACCCATCATTGACTACCAGTCAAGCTTTTGAGCTCTTACATGGAAGGCAATTTCATTAATATTTATACTTCTTCAGGTTCCTTAAATGAATATTTTTTTTGTGCAGATAATTAGTATTAAGATTAAGGGGTTATTAGTAGAATCTTTCTACTAAATAATGCAAAATTAGTTTTTCATGGCCAAGTTTCTTAAGATAAATGCATTTATCTGGTCTAATTCTTCATTTTTTCTATGAATATATGTTATCACTCTACCCTTGACAATACAAACTATTGAAATGCATATAACAATAATTCCTAATCCAATCCAAAATGATATTTGAACTGTTTTTTGTTTCCACCAGTGAAATGGCTGCACCAGTGGTTTCTTTCAATTCATTTTGATACATGCTCAAAGCCTTCTTTTGCAATTCTAAAATATCTATAGAAACATTATGTTTATATCCAATCAAATGATTTTTCACTTTCTCTCAATCATGTTCACTATTATTATAAGCCAAAGGAGTAATACATAAAGAACTTTCTTCCAATCACGTTTAAGGGCTCTTAACTAGTTTAAATTATAAATTTGATTACCCATATATATAATAGTTGTTTCAAGATCATTCATACTATTATTCAGTTCCAGATCAATGTGAGACTGGCTATGCCACATCTCACTTGCATCTTTATGCCAGTCCTTAACATATTGTTGATTCTGAACTCCTTGATGCAGGGCTGTGCCAGTGACAGCTGCAGCAGTCATGATGCCAATCAGTCCCAAAATTCTTGCTATTAAAAGTCCAATCAGTCTTTCAGTTATTTTTAAATAATAGTGGAGGAAATGCCACAGCAACTGGGATTCTGGAGACTGCTACCAATGTCTGGTCATCTGAACCAGTAACCATAGTCCTTTTCTTCTTCTTGCTATAAAAAGAGTTTGATTTTCCTGCAAGTGTGAATTCTTAAGACATGTAAATGAAAAGCAATTGGAGCAACTGATGTTCCTTTCACCAAAATTTACTTTTCCAATGATAAAACTATAGGATCTCCTAAACATACTATAAGAAATTGAGTTGATTTTCTTTTTAAAATAGTAATATTAGTTTTGCTGCTTTGCATTTAAAAATTGGACCAGTTCCCAAAAATACTTTCCACAAATAACTTTGAGTTTTGTTATGTTTAGTGTCCCATGGTTGTGTGATATAACTTCCTTGATTTTTCCAAATTATTGAGCTGTTAGTAAATGCTGTATTACCAAAATTCCAGAAATAAGAATTACTGTCCTTTGTGATTATGGTTGAATTATTAATGAAACAAGATATGGTTGTGTTTTTAATAGGTTTCGGTATCCCTATAAGGGCCTGATCCTTTACAATTCCATAGGAATCATTAAACAACACAACCTCAGTAAGCCCATGACAAATATGCCATTTGTCATTAAGTAGTCTGTTGTGAGAGGGACATGCAAGATTTACCATATTTTCTGGTTTTTATGGCAAAGAAGGGAAAATGAGAACATAAATTTGAGTTTGATTTTTCTCTGTTAAAACTATACTGCGATTCCCAGGTTGCATGCTTACAGAACCATATCCAACACAAATAGGGCAGTCTATAAAAGGCAAAGCCAAATTTTCTATAAGTTTCCTTCTTTCTTTTGGCTTTAAGGGTAGTCATATTTATAGGTCCTGGAAAATGATGAGATTGACTAAGATAAATTGGGTAAGACTCATCACTCCAAGTTAACAGCTCTAGAAGAGGTGAGTTGGTTATGTATGTCCAATAAGTGTAATTATGATGTGGTATCTTACCTTGACCAAATAGTTTACCTATAATTAATCCAATGTAAAACCACCATAGCTGTAGTTTAAGTCTTGGCAGCATCTTCAACTCTAGACTTGATTCTTCTGGAGGGGATCCACTGCTCTTCTCCTGTTTCTGTAATGATAAGAGCAAAACCTCGGCCCCAAAATTTTACCTCTCCTTTTTCCCATTTATTGGTTGTTTCATTTTTCCAATATATTGGTTGTCCACATTTTTCATTTTCATTCCTTTTTTTAACCTCCCAATGTCTTTCTGCTGCTGTGGCATTAGAAATTTGTTGTCTATTAAGAAAATTTAAGGTAAGCAATGCTCCAGATAGTCTGACTTTAGCAGTTTCTCCTCCATCTCCCCCTTTTTGATTTTGCAACATTAATTTTAATAAGTGATTACTTTATTCTAATATTGCTTGTCCTTGGGGGTTATATGGAATTCCTGTAACATGTTTAATATTCCAGTCACCGCAAAA
>JAKSZT010053823.1:348321-365303 GCA_026826555.1 Tolypeutes matacus | reverse complement strand
GATGGCTAGATATCAGCAAAAAATTATGAGCCATACTAAGAAAACAGAAGACATGGCCAAAGAAAAGGAATATATCAAAGCCCCAGAAGAGAGGCAGAATTTGAGAGAACTAATCAGTGAGATGTACACAAATTTCCAAAATCAAATTAATGAGATGAAAGACAATATGGTTAAAGAGAAAATTGACATCCAGAAGACATTTAGCCAGTGGAAAGAAGAATTTGAAATCCTTATCAGAAAAGTAATAGAGCTCATGGGAATGGAAGACAAAATAGGTGTGATCAAACCACATTTGAGGCATAAAACAGCCGACTCAAAATGATAGAAGAAAGAATAAGTGATACCAAAGACAGAACAGTTAAAATTGGAGAGAGAAAAGAACAGAGAGAGAAAAGAATGGAAAAAATTGAGCATGGGCTCAGAGAGTTGAATGAGAATACAAAATGCAACAACATTCTTGTCATGGGTGTTTAAGAAGGAGAAGAGAAGGGAAAATGGGCAGAAAGAGTATTTGAGGAAATAATAGCTGAAAATTTCCCAACTCTCATGAAAGAAATGAACCTACATGTCGAGGCACCCCATACCCCGATCAGAATGAATCCACATAGACCTACTCCAAGGCACATACAACTCAGAATGTCAAATGTCAAAGGTATAAAGAAAATTCTCAGAGAACAAGTGAGAAGCAAACCACCACACACAAGGGACATCCAGTAAGACTTAGTGCAGATTTCTCTTCTGAAACCATGGAGGCGAGAAAACAATGTTATGACACAATTAGGATACTGAAAGAGAAAAACTGCCTGCTGAGAATTCTTTATTCAGCAAAATTGTACTTCAAATATGAAGGTGAGTAGAAAATATTTACAAACAAATGGAAGTTAAGAGAGTTTGCAAAAAAGAATCCACTTTGCAGGAAATATTAAAGGAAGCCATAGAACCTGCAAGAAAAAGAAAGGAGAGACAGGCTTGGAGAAGAGCATAGAAGAAAGAATAGCAGAAAAGAGTAAAAAGACCGGCAAAGTTTAGATGACAAATGAAAATAAAATTAAAAGATTGGGATATTAAAAATTAATGAAAAATAGTAAAAAAAAATTGACATTTTGCCTTTTATCATTGTAATATATGTTGTCCTGTATGGATAGTGACATTTTCTTCTATTTAATCCCCAGTATCTAACTTTTTATTTCATTTTGTTTTCAAAGAAGATTTAGGTCACAGTAAAGTCCCATACAGAATACAAGGGATGCCCATATACTCAACATCCTCCCCCTTTCCCCCCTTCTCACATTAAAACCTTTTTACATGTGGATGGTATCTTTGTTACAACTGATATACAAATGCTGAAACAAAGCTACTAACCATGGTCAATGGTTTACACCACGGTTTACACTTTAGATCATGCAATTTTATAAATTTTGATGTGATTTAACATGGCCTGTGTCCATCATTGCAAGGTCATTTAGAATCTTGTTATCCAAGGAGTGAAGTTGTGGCATCACCATGTCTTTAAATTATAATTTAGGATTATGCAAAATTAATTCAAGATGATGTTCCCACTGAAATCTTTCCTCAGAGTGCTTGGGGACCCATGGACCCCTGCTTAAGAACCCCTACCCTAGAGCAATATTAACAGATAATATAATCAAAGGCCCCTCAGCTGAATTTAATGCAATCAAAGAATATCACACCCAGAGTATTGATCTTGAAGAAGCAGCTTTTGGTCTTGTTTTTTTTTTTTTTTTAGTGATTTCTTATTTTCAATTTCATTTAGTTCTGCTCTTTGTTATTTCCTTCTTTCTACTTCCTTTGGTTTTAGATTTTTGTTCTTTTTCTATTTCATCCAGTTGTGCAGATAGTCTTTAATTTTAACTCTTTTTTGATATATGCATTTATGCTTCTGAATTTCCCTTTCAGTACAGCTTTTGCTGCTTCCCATATGTTTAGATATATTGTGTTCTTATTTCACTCATTTCAGGGTAGTTACTGATTTCTTTTGAGGTTTCTTCTTTGCCCCTTAGTTTGTCTAAGAGTGTGATGTTTACTTTCCATATCTTTGTGCCTAATCTAGTTCTCTGACCCTTACAGATTTCCAGCTTCATTCAATTGTGGTCAGAGATGTTAGTCTGTATAATTTCAATCTTTCTGAATTTATTGAGTGTTGTTCTGTGGCCTAGCATGTGGTCTAACTTGGAGAATGATCCATGTACACTGAAGAAGAATGTATATCCCACTGTATTTGGGTGTAATATTTTGTATGTGTTTATTAGTCCAGATCCTCTAATATATTATTCAGTTTTTATTTATTCTCTGTTGAGATGTTTGCTTAATGATGATAATGGTGTATTTAAGTCCCCCACTATAAATGTAGAGACATCTATTCCTCCACTTAGTATTTCCAGTGTTTGCTTCGTGTATTTAGAGGCACCCTGGTTAGGAGTATAAATGTTTCTGATTGTTCTTTTTTGTTGATTGATTTTATTAATATATAATGTAATAACCTCTTGTATTAATATATAGTGTCTATCTCTGTCTCTCTCTGTTTTACTGTGAACTCCTTTATTTTTAATTTATTTTATTTTTGCTTTTTTTCCTAGTGATTTTTAAAATTATTATTATTTTTTTAAAGATACTTAGATTGCATAAATGTTACACAAAAGATATAGGGATTCCCATATGCCCACTGCCCACACCTCCCACAACCAACCACATGAACATCCTTCATTAGTGTGGCACATTCATTGCAATTGATAAATGCATCCTTGAGCTTTGCAATTAAGCATGAACCATAGTTCACAATGTAACCTATCCTCTTTCCCACATAGTTCTGCATGTTGTGTGATGATATAAAGTGGCCTATATCTTTCATTGCAATGTCCCTCAGGATGATTCCCATGTCATGTAAAGTCTGCATGTTACAATTGTATTTCCCTCTCTCTGTCCCCAGAACCTCCAGTGTCCACTGGTTCTATATCTATGTTGTAATTACTTCCATTGCTGAAATCACAATATGTCTATAGTAGAATACTATTAAGTCCACTCTAGTCCATAGTTCTTTCCCCAATCCCAAGGATTCTGGGATGATGACATCCACTCCACCTCCAATTGAGAGGGGGCTTATATCCCATGGGGAAGATGAATGGGACTATCCTGCCTGCAGCTGCAGACTCTCTCCATTCCCTGGGTTGGCTGTTGTCCATCATTGTCTCCCCATCAGTTGTCCTGGTTGAATAAAATGAGCTGTAAAGTAGGTGTTGCAACTCCATCAAGGTTCTGAGCCCAGCTGGCACATGGACAGCCCAAAGAGTCAAGTTTCTTGATGTACACCTTCAAACTCCAGCACCAAGTATAAGTTTAAATAAAAGGGACAGATGAGCCCTGTGCAGGAAAGACATAATTGAGTCCAACACTGTCATTCTTAGGAGGAAAAACTCCAAAGTAGGGCCCACTGGCAAGACACCAAACTCTGGAGCTATCTGCCTGACCATAGGGTCTGAGTGTCTCCAGATCCATCAGGAACTCCACTATTTGGATACTATTTAGTATCCACTTTGGCAGTCTATGAGATCCTGCTGAGATGTACATAAGTGTTACATCTGAGATGACCTCCCACCTCACTTTGAAGTCTCTTAGCCATATAAACTCATTTTCTTTACATTTTCCCCCTTTTGTTTGAGGTGTTTTTCTGTTGCATTGTTAGTTGGTGCTTGGTAGCAATCTCTCGGTGCCAGGGAAGCTCATCCCCAGGAGTAATGTCCAATGCTGGGGGGATGGTAATGCATTAATATACTGAGTTTGGCTCAGAGAGAGGCCATATCTGAGCAAGAAGAAGGATATCAGGAGACAAACCTTAGGCACACTGTATCAGTAGTCTAAGTTTCAATTTCTAGAGCAAAGGCTCATAAGCTTAGTCATCAATATCAAGAGCCCATCAGTGGATCATCCTCCTTTGTGAGACACTGCCCCTACACTTGGGGGACTGTTGCTGCTTCCTTAGAGAATGTGGAAGAGTCTCCCAGGATTGGAAGTCAGTATTCTTTCAGTTATTGTGTGTCTCCACCCACTGTGACAATGTCCCATGAACATTTGAACTTTTTTACATTCCCTATACGTGTGCTCAGATGAACTTCTTCCCATGCATCCTCCTTCCCTGACACCCCATACCAATGATCCTCTCCCACCCCAGTTGTAACCCTTTGGTGAACCAAAGCTTCTTCAAAGAAGAGGCAATTACAATAGCCAAATACAATTAATAAGTAAATAAAATAATGATGATAAGTTTAAATATAAAAGATAAAATGCATAAAAATTTAAAAAACTAAAATTAAATTAAAAGATTGGGATATTTAAAAAATGAAAAATATTTAAAAAAAATTTTTTTTGACATTTTACCTTTCATCACCGCAATATCTGGTGTCCTGTCTGTACCATGGCACCTTCCCCCACTCATTCTCCAGTGTCTCACTATTTTTCATTTTCTTTTCAAAGAAGCTTTAGGTCACAGCAAAGTTACACACAGAATAAAGGAGACTCTTATATACCCCACATCCTCCCATTCCCCCCCCCATATTAATCTCTAAGACCCTACTTGATTTTTTCCATCTTTTTATCTATCTGTACAACTGTAATATTTCAGATATACTGTCTTCCACATTGCTAATTATTTCATCTGCCTTTTCAAATCTGCTGTTATATGCTTCAAGTGTATTTTTGATTTCTTGGATTGTGCCATACATCCCCACCATATCCATTATCTTTTTATGTATGTTTTCAATTTCTTCAGTATATTCTCCCTGTGTTTTCTTAATGTATTTAATATTTTCCTTCACTTCATTAAGTTGATTCATCATATTTGTTTGGACATCTCTGTTTACCTGTTCCATGTTCTGCATCTCCTCCAGTTTTTTTGTTTGTTCATTGGATTGGGGCATGTCTTCCTGTTTCTTAGTGTGGCTCATAATTTTTTGTTGCTCTTCAGACATGTGCTTATCATGATAGGTTCATTCAGTTGATTACCTTCTCTTACTCTATGGTTTTATTTTCTTGGTTTTGATTGTGGTAAAGCTTCACTTTGACCCTTCTTTCCTCTTATTCTATTTCCATGCTGTAGTCTATGTTCCCTTGAAAAAAAGATTAGGACAAGAGAAATAGGAAGAGATAGGGAAAGAAAAAGAATAATAGTGTTAATAATAGTATAAGGTAGAAGAGTAAAAATAGAAGACCTAGGAAATTGAATAAAGACAAGTAAGAAATACAGGGGAATAAGATTAGAAAAGTGGAATAGAAACCATGAATCAAAAAACAGAATAGAGAAATATATAGAATGAATTAAAAGGCCAGAGTGATGAGAAGAGGGGAAAAGAAAAAGCAAAAGAGAGAAATAAGTTAAAAAAGATAAAAGGAAAGGAAACAGAGAAAGTAGGAGAAAGAGGAAATGAGAAGAAAACTTGAAGACCAAGCAAAAAGAGAAGGAATGAAAGAACAGCAACAGAAAACAGAAAATATAATGATGGAGCGAAAAGTTAACATAGGTAGAGAAAATTGTTTAAAAAAAAAGAAAAGAAAAAAATAGAAAAACAAAGGAAGGGGAAGCACAACAACAAGAAAACAAGACAGGAGTTACTGGCTTTTTTTTTTTTTAAGGGAAGAAGATAATGAAAACAAAAATAAACATGGAAAAACAGCCTTCTCTCTTAGACCCCTAAGGATCTACTCCAGCTGCTGCTATTCATCAAACAATAATCCTGCAGCCTGTCCCCTGCAGGTTTTAAACCAGGTTATGGTAAGTAAAATAAGGAAAATAAAACCTGAACCTTTTTTTAAAAAAAAAACAAGAGATCCAAGAAAAGCTAATAAAAAGTGAAGGTGAATATATTCCTTCTAATAAAGTTTCAGTCAGATGCTTAATAACTTTGTATCACTTCTCAGAGAGGAGCTGGGAATTAACACAGTGACCTCCTATATACTAGGCAGGAATTCTTCCCTGGAGTGTATCTATTTCTTTAGGTTAGTAAGCCTTTTGGAAGGCTATCTTCCCCTTTTCCCTTGGTCAGGTTAGATTCCCTGCACTCCTGCTGCTCAGTCTATTATCCCTGGCTCCTTTCTGAGGTAATTCTTCTCTTTATATAGACTTCTGGCATGGCAGCCTGCCTGAGGAGATCCCTCTCCCTATCCCTGTTGAGTCAGGATCCTTTCTGTGACCAACCGGGACTCAGCTTCCTAAAATAACTGCAAAGTAACCCAGTGATGGTATGATACCAGGGATGTTGTATGGAAGGTACATGAAATTTGTCAGTTCTGAATTTTCTCAAGCATGTTCAGTTGTCCTTGATTTCAGTGGCTAATAAACCATTGTTTAGATATTGTTGTGCAAACAGCTAAAGGATATCAAGCTTTTTGGTCCTGAGAAAAATTATAGATTTACTGGGTCATGAGGTGCTCCTGACACTACTCTCTCTGGTTTTGCTTTGAGACTTTATATTATGCCTATAAACAAAAAGGAGAAATTCTGATTAATATCCTTCAGGAAACTAAGTGCAGAGAGTAAACTTTAAAATTACATTAATAGAAAATTAACTTAATTAGTGTATTAGAATTTTCAGTGTTTCTTAAGTGAAGAAGTTTTTATTAAGCACATTATTCCAGCTATCATATCCCCCCTATCATATTACACTCTTCTTATTCTTAAGAAGATATATTTTGTAAATATTCCTCATATAAGGAAAATGGGCAAAGGTCTCTTCTCCTGTAGTTATTTCCTGCTGTTTAGGAGTGAGGAGGCTTTTCATAACATTTTGGAGGATGCTCTATATATAAATTCACAAAGACAATTTAGGCAACAAAAAGAAAAGCATATGGCAAGCAAAATAAAGGCATTACTTAAGAAAGCTATTCTTTTATCTCATAGTGAAGTTGATTAATTACTTAGAAAATGAATCAAGTCTGCCAAGACTTTTAACATGTTCAATACTATGAACATATGTACCTATTCATCAGGTACAGTAATTAATACTGAACAATGAACAAGTTTCTTTTGAGCTGCAGTTAATATGACTAAGCTTTATGTTTCCAGTACCATACAAAATTGATATTATGTTGTAAATTAAAAGAGATGGACTTCAGTGCTGCCAAACTCTCTTGTGCATTTAAACAAGGCCCCCAGTGCTGTGCATGGTGTCTCTCCATTTGAATTATTGGTTAGATTGGTCACTATGACTCTGAAAACAATAAAAAGTACTTGCCACATCACCTGGTCATCCTCCTGAAATAGATGGAACTACATGTTTTCTTCAAACACCTGCAGCTCTGCCAGCTAGAGATGGCTTGCTTTCCATGACTAATGGTGTTGCAATATGCTGGCTATATGAGGGTTATACCAAGTGGAGCAATAGATACCAGAGAAGTATAAATAAAACTTAAACAGAAAAAATTGGCATTATGGCCTGCTCCCAGCTGATTCCCTGTGAGGAGGAAGGATCTGGGAGAGTGGAGTGTGTGATTTTTTTTTTTTTGCAGTGGCTATCACTAGCTGGGCCTCTCTTGAATATAAGAAGGGACCCTGACTTGACAGGGAAAGCAGAGGGAAATCATCTCAGGCTGATGGTCATGCCAAGCCACCTACATAAAGAAAAGAATTATATCAATGAGGAGGCAGAGATAGGGGATGATCAGCACTACTCCAGCTGGCAGCAGGGGATCTACCCTGCCCAAGGAAAAGGGGGTGGATAGACTTTTGAAAGGCTGATTAACCCAAGGACTCAGAATAGCTCAGGGGAAGAATTCCTGCCTAGCATATATGAAGTCCTTGGTTTGATTCTAGGCTATTCCTAGAGAATAGATCCACCAGGTTATCAGGCATCCAGCTGAAACTTTATGACAGAGAACATATAGACATTTTCTTTGTAATACATTTTCCTAAGTCTCTTATATTTTTGAAAAGGTTCATTTTCTTTTATTTCTCTTACTTTATTCACTAAAACCCAGTCCAAAACCTGCAGAGGTCAGGCTGCCGGGTGAGTGATTTACAAAAATGAGCAGCCTGAGAAAATCCTTAGTGGTCTAAGAAAGAAGGCTGTTTTTTCATGTTTATTTTTATTTCTCTTCTGTCTCCTTTTTTTTTTTTTAATGAGTTATGGCTGTTTTGTTTCTTGCTTGCTTTGTATCCCCTCATTTTCTTTCTCTGCTTATTTCTTTTTCTTTTTTCTTTTATTCTTTTGGTTACTGAACTATTCTACCTACCTATGCTATTTCTTTTCACTCTTTCATCTTTATATCTTTTGTTTTCTGTTGTTCTTTCATTTGACCTCTTTTATTTGGTCTCTGACTTTTCTTTTTTGTATTTATCTGTCTCTTTCTTTTTATCTGTGTACTTTCTCTTTTTTACTTTTTTCTTTCTGTTTTTTGCTTTTTCTCACCATTCCAGCATTGTAATTCATTCTATATATTTTTTCTCTATTCTGTTTCTTGTTTCATTTTTTCTTTTACACTTTCCTAATCTTATTCCTCTGTGCCTCTTACTCATATTAATTTTTCAGTTTCCTAAGTCTTGTACATTTGCTCTCGTCTTTTACTATTATATTACTATTATTCTTTTTGTCTTGCTATCTCTTTCCTTTTCTCTGGGTCTAAATTTTTCTTTCAAAGGAACATAGACAGATCTCTCTCATAAAAAAGAGCGGAGTAGGGGCAAGATCCTGATGGAGTGAGCTGTTTTGGGAACCCACAATGTAGGAGGCTTCAGGGCATTGATCTGGAGGGAGCTGGATGAAGAGATAAATTCTTCAAGATCCTGCTGGCTTGATTGTTGGTTACTATATTTCCTCTTCCTTGATTTCCCCTTTTCTGTGTATACTGATTTTGTATACTAATGTTATCTCTTCCTCTCCCAACATTTGTTCTATCTTCTGTTTTCTGATGTTGTTCCTATATTCATCTCTCTTTGTTTAGTTCCCAATTTTTCTGGTTTTATTTCTACCTCATCTATCCTGTTTTATTTCTTTTATTAAATTTTTTCTTTTTGTCTTGTCTTTTCTTTTTCTCTCTCTCCTCATCATACTGGCTTTTTAATTCAGTCTATATATTTTTCTCCATTTGGTTTCCCATTTCATTGTTGGTACCCTACTTTTTTTTCCTCTGACTCTACATTGTTTACACAAATTAAATATTCATTTTCCAAGGTCTTAAATAGGTCCTCTTCTAATAATTACTAAGGTTATTAAGATCATCCTATTACTTTTCTTACCTCTTTCACTTTCTCTGGTCCTCATATTTTCCTCCAAGGGAGCATAGTGCCGCTTTGTTTCCGGGCCTGAGGGTGATCAGCCCTGCTGCAGCCCGGGGAGCGACACGAGCTAGTTGTGGGCCGTCCGGCGTGCACTCCGGAACGGCGGGGGGGTGAAGAAGTTGTCAGGAGAGCGCAGGCCCAGCTCCCTCGTCTTCATGGAGGTTAAGGAGAAGTTGTCACAGGGTCGCCGTTTGGTGCCCTGTGGTCTCCCTGACAGTACTAAATGAAGAGACACCACTCACTTGCTTGCTGGAAGGTAAGACCTTTATTCAGGGAGAGCTGCGCAGTTTTATAGGCAGAGTTGGGCGGGGGTGAGCGTGTTGTCTTCTGATAGGGCGAAGCTGTTGCTGGGCGTGGGGGGAAGATTTGGGAGGGAGGGGGGAGGCTAGAGGAGAAGGCCAACATGTCCAAATAAGGTTATGGCTGTGAGGGAATGCTGTGATAGGCTGAGAGAAATGGGGAAGTTGGGTCCAGGAAGAAGGTGGGGCGTTGTGCCCCGCAAACGCCTGAGGCAAGGTTTGGCTTGGGTAAACATTACCTCAGCATAGACAATATTAACAAAATAGAATAAGAAGAACAAAGTATCAAAGAGAAAACTTAACACAAATAAAGCACCTATTAAATAAAACCCTAGAGTAAAGAGAGATGCTAATCAACAGAATAAACACATCAAAATAAAAAGATAACCAGAGGGCCACAAAAATATTACAAACCATATTAGGAATCAGGAAGACATGGCCCAGTCCAATGAACAGGCTAAAAACCAGGAAGAAGTGCAGAACATTCTCAATCAAATATCATTGGCCAACTTAACAAAGTGAAGGAAGAGTAAGGATATTAAGAAGACACAAGGAAAACATACTGAAAAATTGTAAATGTACATAAAAAGATAATGGATATGATGTGATAAATGGAACAAAGAAATAAAAAAGACACTAGATGAACCTAACAGTAGATATAAGCAGGCATAGGAAAGAATTAGTGATGTGTAAGACAGTACATCTGAAATCAAACAGTTAGTAGAACAGATAGATTAAAATATAGAAAAAATCCAGCAGAGATTTAGGGATTTCAATCACAACACAAACATACAAACATATGCATTACAGCCATCCCAGAGAGATAAGTGAAGGAAAAGGGACAGGAGGAGTTTTGGAGGAAATAATGGCTGAAAACTTCCCAACCCTATTGAGGGAGATGGATGTATAAGTCCAGGAAGTGCAGCACACCCAAAACAGTATAAGTTGCAACATGCCTACTCTAAGACACACTTGTCAAATTCTCCAATGCTCAAGACAAAAAGAAAATACTAAAAGCAGCAAGAGAAAAGAGAACCATCACATACAAGGGCAGCTCAATAAGATTAAGTGCTGATTTCTCATCTAATACAATGGGGGCAGGAAGGTAGTGGTATGACATAGTCAAGGTATTAAAAAAAAAAAAATTTCCAGCAAAGAATTCTCTATCTAGCAAAGCTGGTACTCAAAACTGATGAATAGTTCAAAATATTCACAGATAAACAGAAATTAAGAGACTATGTGAATAAGGAAACTGCCCTTCAAGAAATACTAAAGGGAGTTCTCCAGGTTGAAAGGAAAAAACAGGAGAGAGGGAGAGTTGGAGGTGAGGAGAGTGTAAGAACAACTAAAAAGACAAAAAGAGAAAAACAACATATGACATACATAAACACAAAGAAAATATGGCTATTATAAGTAATTCCTTGTGAGTAATAACAGTGAATGTTAATGGATTAAAATCACCAGTTAAGAGACACAGATTAGCAGAATAGAAAAGGAAATATGACCCATCCATATGTTGTCTACAAAAATCCCACCTTAGACCCAGGGACTCAAGGAGGATGAAAGTTATTGGCTGGAAAACAATCTTACAAGCAAACCTTAACCAAAAAAGGGTGGGAGTAACTATACTAATATTGGACAAAATAAACTTTAAATGCAAAACTATTGTAAGAAACAAAGATGGACACTATAAGGAGTGAAAGGGGGTAATTTTCTAAGAAGAAAGAACAATCATAAACATTTATGCACCTAACAGGGGCACCTCAAAATACATGAGGCAAACACTAGAAAAATGAATGGAGGAATAGATGCTTCTACAATCATAGCAGGGGACATTAATACACCATTATCATCATTACACAGAACATCTTGACAAAGAATCAATAAAGAAACAAAGATATTTATTAATACATTAGAGAATCTGAATCTAATGGACATATACAGAAGGCTGCACTCTAATACATTGGGATATACAGTCTTCTAGTACACAAGGATCATACTCCAAGATAGAGCACATGGTAAGCCACAGAAAAAAATCTCAATGAATTCAGAAAGATTATGATCATACAAAGCAATTTCCATGACCACAATGGAATGAAATTGGAAAACAGTAAGGGCCAGAAAACCAGATTAGGCACAAATATATGGAAGTTAAACAACACACTCTTAGACAAACAGTGGGTCAAGGAGGAAATCTCAAAATAAATCAGTAACTACTTTCAATTGAATGAAAATGACAACACAAAATATCAAAACATGGGATAGAGCAAAAGCTGTACTGAGATGGAAATTCATAGCCATAACTGCATATATCAAAAAAGAAGAAAGAGCTAAAATTGAAGATTTAACTGCACACCTTGAGGAATTGGAAAACAACAATGAACTAACTGCAAAGGAAGTAGAAAGAAGGACATAAAGATTGGAAGACAACTAGATGAAATAGACAGTTAAAAAGCACTAGAAAAAATAAGCAAAACCTAAGCTGATTCTTCAGGAAGTTCAATAAAATTGATAAGCCCTTTGTCAGATTAACAACGAAAAAAAGAGAGCAGATCCAAATACACAAAATAAGAAATGAAGAAAGGGATATCACCACTGACCCCACAGAAATAAAGAGTTTCATAAGAAGATACTTTGAAAAATTATATGCCAACAAGAAGGATAATTTAAAGGAAATGGACAAATTCCTAGAAACTCACAAGCAGCCTACATTGATGAAAGAGGAAATTGATGAACTCAATGCAACAATTACAAGTAAAAACTTAGACTAAGCCATCAAAAACCCTCCAACTAAGAAGAGCTCAGGACCAGACAGTTTCACAGGTGAATTCCTCCAAACATTCTGGAATAAATTATCACCAATCCTACTTAAGCTTTTCCAAAAAATAGAAATAGAACGAACATTGCCTAACTCATTCTGTGATACCAAAATTACCCTAATACCAAAGCCAAACTGGGTCCAATTATTTGGTGAAGCAAGCACTGACCTTTTTGTTACTATGAGGGTATTTGAAGCTATAGTCAGTTAATTACATCTATGGCTAATTGCATCTAAAATCAACAAAGTAGATTTCCCTCAGCAGATAAGGGAGTCTACTCATATAATCATTTGGAGGTCTTAAAGCCAGAATGAGGATTTTGGTGTCAGGCAGAAGATTTTCTGCCTTTACTTCAGCTAGGCAGCTTCTCCTGGGGAATTCAACTACACCTTTATCAGAGTTTTCAACTTGTGGCCTGTCTTACAGAATTCAGATTTGCTTATCCCAAGGGTCATCTTAACTAATTCTCATATTAAATATCTTAATATTAACATAAAAATCCTTTTGGTTTTGTTTCTCTGGAGATCCTCAACTAATACAATAAAGGAAGTTCTTTATTTACCTCTTCCAGTGGGGGGGGGGGGAATTGTAGACCAATCTCCCTAATGTACCTAGATGCTAAAATCCTCAGCAAAATACTTGTTACTCTTTTTCAGTTACACCCTCAACTGAATTAAACACCATAACCAAGTGGGTTTTATCCTTGGTATGCAAGGATAGTTCAACATAAGAAAATCAATGTAATACATCACATAAGCAGACTGAAAGAAAAAAAAAATCACATGATCATCTCTACAGATGTAGAAAAATGCATTTGACAAAATACAGCACTCTGTTCTGGTAAACTACAACAACAACAACAACAACAACACTGCAGTAAATAGGAATAGAAGAACACTTTCTGAACATGATAAAGGGTATATATATAAAAAAAACCACAGTTAATATCATCTTCAATGGTGAAATCCTAAAAAATTTCCCTCTAAGATTGGGAAAAAGACAGGGATGCCCACTATCACCATTCTTATTTAACATTGTATTGGAAGTATTTGCTCAAACATTGAGGCAATAAAAAGATATAAAAGGCATCCAAATTGGAGAGGAAGAAGTAAAAATTTCACTATTTTCAGATGACATGATCCAACACATAGAAAGCCCTGAAAAATCTACAGCAAATCTTCTAGAATTTATAAATGAATTCAGTAAAGTCACAGGCTATAAGATCAATGTGCAAAAATCAGTAGCATTTCTGTACACCATTAACAAGCAATCTGAGGTGAAATCAAGAAAAAAGTGCCATTTACAATAGTAGCCAAAACAATCAAATTCCTAGGAATAAATTTAACAAAAGATTTAAATGACATATACAGAAAACTACACAACACTGTTAAAGGAAATCTATAAGACTTAAATAAATGAAAGAATATTTCCTGTTCATGGAGAGGAAGACTAAACATCAAGGAGATGTCTATCCTACCCAAACTTATCTACAGATCTAAAAATCAACACAGCATTTTTAAAAATTAATTGGAAAAAGTAACTACAAAATTTATTTGAAAGGATAAAAGGCCCTGAATAACCAAAGACATATTGAAAAAGATAAATGAATCTGGAGGTGTCATACTATTTGGCTTTAAGACAAACTACAAAGCTATAAGGGTGAAAACTACATGGTATTGGCACTAGGATAGACATCTTGCACAATGGAACTGAATTGAGATTTCTGATATAGATCCTCACATATACAGTCATCTGATCTTCAAAAAGGCTACCAAACCCACTCAGTTGGGAGAGAATGGCCTCTTCATTAAATGGTGCTTGGGGAACTAGATATCTATATCCAAAAGAATGAAAGAGGAATACCATCTCACACCTTATACAAAAATCAAGTCAAGATGAATCAAAGATATAAATATAAGAACCAAGACCATAAAGACCTTGGAAGATGATGTAAGGAAGTATCTACAGGACCTTGTAAATGGAAATTGCTTCATGAACTTCACACCCAAAGCACAAGCAGTAAAAGAAAAAAAAATAGATAAATGGGATCTCCTCAAAATTAAAAACTTTTTCACTTCAAAGGTGATTATCAAGAAAGTAAAAAGGCAGCCAACCCAATGGGAGAAAATATTTGGTAACCAGATATCTGATAAGAGCCTAATATGCAGTATATATAAAGAATTCCTACATATCAAAAATAAAAAGACAAACATCCCATTTAAAAAATGGGCAAGTGACCTGAAAAGACACTCCTCCTAGGAAGAAATACAAATGGTTAAAAAGGACATGAAAGGATGCTCAACATCTCTAGCTATTAGGGAAATGCAAATCAAAACTACAATGAGATACCTTCTTACACTCAGTAGAATGGTGGCTACTAAAAAAAACAATAACAGCAGAGGACTATAAGAGTTGGAGAAGATGTGGATGATTGGGAACACTTATCCACTGATGATGGGAATGTAGAATGGTCCAGCCATTGAGGAGGACAGTTCCTCAAAAACCTAATTATAGAACTGCCATATTATCCAGCAATTCCACTGCTAGGTGTACACCCATGAGAATTGAAAGCAAAGACACAAACAGATATATGCACACCAATGTTCATAGCAGCATTGTTCACTATGGCCAAAGTTGAAATCAACCCAGGTTCCCATCAACAGAAAAACGGATATAGAAAATGTGAAAAATACATACAATGGAATATTACTCAGCTGTAAGAAGGAATAAAGTGCTAACAAATGGGATAACATGGATAAATCTTGAAGACCTTACATTGAGTGAAGCAATCCAGGTGTTGAAGGATGAACAGATATGACCTCACTGATGAATTAAGCAAATTGAACAGATTCAGAGAGCAATTGTTTGGAAGACAGGTTAACAGGAAATAGAAAGGGAGAAGAAGGTTGTGACCAAATCCACACAGACTTAATCTATGATAAGGTGAAAGTGTGGAGTTGTGTATTGAAGGGATATGACAGGAGGGTTGTGATTTTATTGTGTTTGGTGGTGAAGGTTTGACAGGTGGATCAATTGGAAGGGTGAGTTGGAAGGTCCAGGGAACTGGGGGGAGGATTGAGAAATCGACCAGTTGAGCACTGGGTATTTGCGGGTATGTGTTTCAAAGGAAGTGTTGGAAAACTCTTATGGCAATATGATAAGGAAGGGTACTGATTTTGGGTGTTGGATTTTGGTGGCATTATGAACAGGGCAAACCTGGATCAAGTTTCTAGAGAGTGTGTGAGTGATCATTTTATTCTAATGAGGTGGATCAGTGGTTGGAAACCCACATAGTGAGCTGGAAGAGTTTGAACTCCCATCCTTAAGAGGAACGATTTGTTCAAAAGAGAGAGGCGGGAGTTTCTGGAGAGCATGGGCAGTTCCTAATAGGGGAGGAAAAACCAGTGTGTCAAGACCTCAGCATTGTTGCATGTAACTATGAATCTTGCCATCCAAGGAGTGAAGCCAGTGTGTCGCCATGGATCCTGAGGGGAGGGAGGGGGAGAAATAGAATACATTGAACAGAGCATATTTAGTGGGCAATGGAAGTGTTCTACAGGATCTTATATTGATGGACACAGGCCATGGTAAATATCAAAACTTATAAAAGGGTATGGTATATGACCTCACTGATCTGAACTGAGGAAAGTGAGCAGTCTCTGAGAACTAATGTCTGAAAGATAGGTTAACAAAGGAGAGTAAGAGAAGAGCAGGCTTTGAGCCATCACCCATATGGACATAATCTATGGTAAAGGGATAGAGTGTGGTTGCATGTTGGGGGATGGGGCAGATGAGTGGTGGTGTTCCTGGGTTTGGTGGTGCAGCACTGGGGGGTGGGTGGATTAGGAAGGGCTGGTTCAAATCCCCAGGGCATGTAAATGTGAATCTTGACATTCCATGGGTTGGGAGAGGGGGTTATCATGGGCCCTGGGGGGCTGGGGAGAAGGGAACAGTCAAGGTCTAATGGGTTGTTTGTTGACCATGGGGAAGGTTTTTCATTAACCTACAGTAATGGACACAGGACATGGTAAATATCATTAAAATTATTAAACTGTATCATCTAAATTATAAACTATACTGTAAATCACTGACAATGTTTAGTTGCTATATTTTGCTATCTGCATAACAGTTATAAAAATGCTAACAACCAAAAAAAAAAGGGGGTGGAGTTAATATGGGGTGGGGAAGGGGAGTGGTTTGGTATCTGGGAGTCTCCGGCACTCCGTGTGTGACTTTTCTGTGACCTAAAACTTCTTTGAAAATTAAATGAAAAATTGGGAGACAATGGGGATTGAGAGGAGGAAGTTGTCATGGCACACCAGACATCCAATAACACAGTGATAAAGGGAAGGAAAAAAGGGAAAAGAGAGAAGAGAAAGGAAAAAAAAATGAATATATATATATAAATATATTTTTTAAAGGCATTTCCTTTGCTTTTTTGCCCATTTTTTGAATTTCCCAATCCACTAATTATATTTTATTTTGTTTTGTTCTTTGTTTGATTATTTGTTTTTTTTTCCTTCTCTCTCTTTTTTTTCTCCCCTGAGTTTCCTTATGTTTGTCTTTTGAATGTAAGCTTAT
>JAKSZT010053823.1:219243-305397 GCA_026826555.1 Tolypeutes matacus | reverse complement strand
TTGCTTGTCCTTTCCTTCCTTGCCCCCCCCCAGGAGCCAATACCAACCCCCAAAATCTATGGCAGCTGCAAATTAGCCAAAGGTGGGGCAAACAATCCATGCTGAATGCTTCAGTTCTGTTCTTGGCAGGTGCAACTTCAGCCTCTGTAATATCTGACACCTTCAGAGCAATCCAAGATCATGCTCCTTACACCTTGCTGGTTGCCTCATATCCCCACACCCCCATACCTACCCCCAGGAGAGGGTGTAGGGATTGCAACTATGGGAGTTATGACAACTACCTCTGTGGAGACCCCCAAAAGGGTGGAGAATTCTGCTGCTCTTGGAGCTTGCTGGTAGGTGCCACTGATCCCTGGAAGGGGGTCCCACCAACTTCTCCATATCTCCCACAGAAAATCCACAGCCTGGCAGGATGTGGCATAGAAACCTGTGACCCCATAAAACTCACTTTATTAAACATAACCACCGGATCATAAAATACCTTTTAAAGGGCCAAACAGGGTTAAAACTAGGAATTGGAATATACAACCCATCAGGTCGGACCCACGGGATCTCATACCGATTCAAGTGATCCCGGTAACCCAACCCCCAGAAAAAAACCCTGATAAAAAATACCAGTAAAGCCACCCAGATGCTAAAAGCCAAAGTTAGAACAGCCCCCTGCAATGTTCTTTTGAATCAGGTTCAAAATTCCTACCAACTCCTAAATGAATCTCTACTGGACATAGCTTCCTCCTACTGGCTATGCACTTCCTCCAGTCTAACCATCTTCCCCATACCTGTCCCATGAAATGTAACCCTCCTAATTCATGACAGCTCTGTGGTGGGAACCAGGCCCCTCCCAGTCCACATAACCTAACCCCCAGGAAACTGGCTAACTGTAAAAACATAACTACCAGGTCTCCTTCAGCCATCCTCCCTCTTGGAAGGGCCAACTGTAATTCCACCCACCCACTCAATGAGCCTGACCAATGTGCCTCAAACTCCACCATCTGTGTCTGTGGCACAGATGCCTATCGGTGCCTATCCCAGGATGGCCAGGGCATCTGCTACCTGGCTTGGGCAGTACCATTGTTCTCAGTGTATGGAGAGCTCTCCAAGCTGTATTAGTCAGGGTTCTCTCGGGAAACAGAATCAGCAGGAGATATCTGTGAATAATATGGAACTCTAAAAGAGTCTCTCACGCGACCGTGGGGACATTCAAGTCCAGGGTCCTCAGGCAAGCTGCAAACCAGGGGCTCCGATGAAAGCCCGATGAAAAGTTGTTGATGAGTCTCTGGGAGAAGTTGCCTGTCCAACGACGAGCTGGGAAATTCTCTCTGAATGTTGAAATCACTTCCACTTTTAAGTCATTCAACTGATGGATAAAAGCACCACCCATTGATAATGTAATCTCCCTGATTGATGCAGATGTAATCAGCCATCCACGCAGTAAACTCACTGGTGATTGAAGTCCATAAATGCTCTTGTATTACAATTAGCCCAGTGCTTGCTGGAACAAACACCTGGACACAACTACTTGGCTGAATTGACACATTAGCCTAACTATCACAACATTGAAGAACAGAAGAGCCATGTATAGGGAAACCACAACTAAGTCCAACTCTTTTACCCTGGGGAGCATAAATTCCAAAGTAGAGCCCATTGGCAAGACAGCAAACTCCTGAGCTATCTGCCCTGAGTATAGTGTCTGGATGTCTCCAGAGCTGTCAGGAGCCTTGATATTTTGGGGAGTATCTTCTTTTGCAGTCAATGAGATCCTGCTGACATGAGCATAAGCATAACCTCTGGAATGATCTCCCAACTCACTTTGAAGTCTTTTAGCCATATAAACTCATTTGTCTTTACCTTTTCCCCCTTTTGGTCAGAGTCTTTTTTCAGTTGCATTGCTAGTTGGTTCTTGGTAGTAATCTCTCAGTGCCAGGCCAGTTCATCCCCCGGGTTCATGTCCCACACTGGGGGGAAGGGAATGTATTTATATGATGAGCTCAGCTTAAAGAGAAGCCACATTTGAACAACAAGAAGGCTCCCATTAGGCAAATCTTAGGCATCCTATAATACTAGGTTAAAGTTTCCATTTCATGAGTAAAGGTTCATAAGCATAGTCATCAATATCAATCGTCCATCAGTTGACCATACTCTTTCACCAGTCATTGCCTTGGAACTTGAGGGATTCTTGGTGTTCTATTAGAGAATGTGGCAGAGCTCCCCAGGATGGGAATTTGATATTCCTTCAGTTATTTTATGAATCTCCACCCACCATGACAATGTCACATGAACACATTTATATGCCTTATATGCATGCCCAGGTGAGCTTCCTTCCATGTATCACCCATCGCTGACATCCCGCTCCAATGATCTTCCTTTGCCACAGTTGTAACCCTTCTGTGATCCAAAACTTCTTAAAAAATGAAGCCAATAAAATATCCAAATACAATTCATAAGAAAATGAAATAATAAAGGCAGTTTTAAAAATAAATAAAATTTTAAAAAATTAAAAAAAATTTGGGATAATAGAAACTAATGAAAAAATATTAAATTTTTTTTGACATTTTGCCTTTCATCACTGTAAATCTGTTGTCCTATATGTACAGTGACATTTTCTTCAATTTCCCCCCCCCAGTGTCTTAGTTTTTCCATTTTGTCTTCAATGAGGTTTTATATTACAGAAAAGTCACATAACAAATACAAGCAGACTCCCATATACCCAACATCCCCCTTCCCTTTTCCTCTTCCCCTAATAATATTTTATATGTGCATGGTATATTTGTTACAACTGATGTATTAATATAAATATTGAAATATAGCTACCAACAATGGTCTTTGGTTTATATTATGGTTTACATTCAGACAATGCTTTTTTAATAAATTTTGGTAAAATTTAACATAGACTGTATCCATCATAGCAAGATGATAAAGAAGACTTCCATTGACCCCAAAATGCCCCCTGTTCCATCTATTTTATTCATCTCTCCCCCTCACCCCAGGACCCATAGCAACTACCAAGCTTCACTCCTTGTAGGAAAAAAATCATAGCTATTTGCAACAACACTGAGGATTTGACACACTGGTCTGTCATCCCCTATTAAGCACTGCTCATGTTCTCAAAAGATTATTGCCCCTGTATTTAAGAACATAGTTGGCCTCCCAAGGATGGGAATCTACCACATTGCCACTCATTATGTGGGTCTCCACCCAATGATATACACACTATTGCAATATGGATACTCACACGTTCCCTAAAAGCCTGCCCCAGGTGAGCCCTGTCCCGAATGCCACCTATATCCAACATGCTAAAGCAACAACCCTCACTTGCCATATTGCCAACAAAGTATTTCCAACATTGTAGATTCAACCATGTATCCATCAATCCCAATTGTTCATTTGCTGCCTCCCCAAACCCTCCCCCAGTTCCATGGACAGTTCAATCCATGCTCCACATCCTACCCCCCTTTCAAACCAGCACCACATCCCAACAGTATCATTACACCATTGTCATGCTCCTCCACTGGACAACTATACACTTCCACCTTATCATATATTTTGCCCAAATGGTCATTGGCTCACAAACTTCTCTGTTTCTACTTCCTGTAAACCTATCTTTCAGACTCTAACTCTGTGAGTCAGTTCAATATGCTTAATTCATATCAGTGAGATCAAGTAATATTTGTCCTTTGGTCCCTGGCTTGCTTCACTCAACATAAGTACCTCAAGATTCATTTATGTAATCCCGTGTGTTAATTCTGTGTTTCTTCTTACAGCTGAGTAATATTCCATTGTATGTATAAACCACAATTTGTTTAACCATTCAACTGTTGAAGGGTATTGGGTTGATTGCAACTTTTGGCAATAGTGAATAATGTTGCTATGAACATTAGTGTGGATATATGTATTAATGTCCTTGTTTTCAGTTCTGGGTATATACCCAAGAGTGGAATTGTTGGATCATATGGCAGTTCTATAGTTAGTTTTCTGAGGAGCTTCCAAGCTGTCGTCCACAATGGCTGCACTAGTCTACATTGCCACCAGCAGTGGATGAAGGTTCCCATTCTTCCAAATCCTCTCCAACAGTTGCACTCCACTGTTTTTTTAATAGCCACCAGTCTAATTGGTGTATAGTGGTATCTTATTGTAGTTTAGATTTGTATTTCCCATAGCTATTAAAGTTGAGCATATTTTCATGTGCTTTTTAGCCATTTGTATTTCTTCTTTGGAGAAGTGTCTATTCAAGTCACTTTCTCATTTTTAAAGTGGATTGCTGGTCTTTTTATTTTTGAGGTGCAGGATTGCTTTATATATGCAGGATATTAGGCCCCTATCAGATATATGGTTCCCAAATATTTTCTCCAATTAATTAGGCTGCCTTCTCACTTTCTTGAAAACTCCTTTGAGGTGCAAAAGTTTTTAATTTTGAGGAGGTCCCATTTATCTATTTTTTTCTTTCACTGCTTGAGCTTTGGGTGTGAAGTTCATGAAACTATTTCTTATTATTAGACCCTGTAGATGCTTCCCTACATTGTCTTCCAAAGTCTTTATGGTCTTGGTTCTTGTTTAGATCTCTGATGCATCTTGAGTAAATTTTTGTATATGGTATGAGATGGTATTCCTCTCTCATTCTTCTAGATATGGATATCCAGTTCACCAAGCACCATTTTCTGAAGAGACCATTCTCTTCCAGTAGAATGGGCTTGGTGGCCTTGTTGAACAGTTGACTGTATATATGAAAGTCTAGATCAAAACTCTCAATTTGGTTCCATACGTCTGTATGTCTATACTTGTGCCAATACCATGCAGTTTTAAATCAGGTAGTGTCATCTCTCCAATTTCATTTTACTTTTTCAATATGTCTTTGACTATTCTGGGCCTCTTGCCCTTCTAGATAAATTTAATAGTTTTTCAAATTCAGTAAAAAATGCTGTGGTGATTTTTATTGGGATTGCATTAAACCTGTAGATAAGTTTGGGAAGGATATACATCTCAATGATGTTTAGTCTTCCTATCAATGAACAGGGTATGCTCTTCCATTTATTTAATTAAGTCTTCTTTGATTTCCATTAACAGTGTTGGGTAGTTTTCTTCAAATAAGTCATTTACATCTTTAGTTAAATTTATCCCTAGGTATTTGACTCTTTTAGTCGGTATAGTAAATAGCATTTTTTCTTTATTTCTACCTCAGATTTCTCATTATTAGTGTACAGAAATACTACTGATTTTTGTACATGGATCTTATAACCTGCAACTTTACTGAACTCATTTATAAGGTCTAGGAGCTTTTTGTAGATTTCTCAGGGCTTCTATGTATAGGATCATGTTGTCTACAAATAGTGAATTTTTTTGTTCTTCCTTTACTATTTGGATGCCTTTTATATCTTTTTCTTCTCTAAGTGCTCCAGCAAGTACTTCTAACACAATGTTAATTAGGACTCATGAAAGTGGGCACCCTTGTCATTTTCCCAAACTTAAAGGGAAAACTTTAATGATTTCTCCATTGAATATGATGTTATCTGTGAGTTTTTCATATATATCCTTATCATGTTGAGGAAGTTTTCTTCTATTCCTATCTTCAGAGTGTTTTTATCAGGAAAGGGTGTTGTATTTTGTCGAATGCTTTTTCTGCATCTATTAAGATGATCATTTGATTCTTTTTCTTTTGATCTGTTTATGTGTTGTATTACATTTATTGATTTTCTTATGTTGAACCTTCCTTGCATACCGTGCATGAAACCCACTTGGTCATGGAGGCTAATTCATTTGATATGTTATTGAATATGATTTGAAAGTACTTTGTCGAGAATTTTAACATCTCAGTTCATTAGAGAGATTGGTCTGTAGTTTTCCTTTCTTGTGGCATCTTTGTTTGGCTTTGGTATTAGGGTGATATTGAGATCATAGAATGAGTTAGGCAATATTCTCTCCATTTCTATTGTTTGGAAGAGTTTAAGCAGGATTGGTCTTAGTTCTTTACAAAGGTTTGGAAGAATTCACTTGTAAAGCTATCCTGTCCTGGGGACTTATTTGGTGGGATGTTTTTGATGACTAATTCACTCTTCTTACTTGTGATTGGTTTGCTGAGTTCATCAAATTCTTCTTTTATCAGTGTAGACTGCTTGTGTGTTTCTAGGAATATATCCATTTCCTCTAAATTATCCATCTTACTGGCATATTGTTTTTCAAAGTATCCTCTCATATACTCTTTATTTCTGTGGAGTCAGTGGTGATATCTCCTTCCTCATTGCTTATTTTATGTACTTGCATATTTTCTTTTTTTTTTCTTTGTTAGCCTAGCTAAGGGTTTGTTAATTTTATTGATCTTTCTGAAGAACTAGCTTTTGGTTTTGTTTTTTTCTGGTGGTTTCTTATTTTCAATTTCATTTAGTTCTGCTCTAATCTTTGTTATTTCCTTCTTCCTACTTCCTTTCAGGTTAGTTTGTTGTTCTTTATCTAATTTCTCCAGTGTGGACTTAGAACTCTGATTTTAGTTCTTTCTTTTTTTTTCAATATAGGCATTTATTGCTCTGAATTTTCCTCTCAGTACAGCTTTTGCTTCATCCCATATGTTTTGATATGTTGTGTTGTCATTTTCACTCATTTCAAGGAAGTTAATGATTTATTTTGTGATTTCCTTCTTGACCCACTGTTTGTCCAAGAGTGTGTTGTTCAACTTCCATATCTTTTGTGCCTAATCTGGTTATCTGGCCCTTACTGATTTCCAGCTTCATTCCATTGGGGCCAGATAAATTACTTTCTTTAATTTCAGTC
The DNA here is from genome assembly GCA_026826555.1 of Tolypeutes matacus. NCBI lineage: Eukaryota > Metazoa > Chordata > Mammalia > Cingulata > Chlamyphoridae > Tolypeutes > Tolypeutes matacus. Next base: position 298,638 of record JAKSZT010053823.1, on the reverse strand, counting down.
TTTCTGAATTCATTGAGAGTTGTTCTGTGGCCTAGCATGTGCTCTATCCTGGAGAATGATCCATGTGCACTTGAGAAGATTGTTTATTCCAATATATATGGGTATAATGTTCTGTATATGTATGCTACGTCCAGATCCTCTAATGTATTATTCAAAGTCTGTTTCTTTACTGATTTTCTGTTGAGATGTTCTGTCTAATGGTGATAATGGTGTATTAAATTCCCCCACTATAATTATAGAGGCATTTATTTTGCCTCTTAGTTTTTCCAGTGTTTGCCTCAAATATTTTGAGGCACCATGGTTAGTTGCATAAATGTTTGTCATTGAACTTTCTTCTTGATAAGTTACCCCTTTTATTACTATATAGTGTCCATCATTGTCTTTTACAGTAGTTTTGCATTTAAAGTGTATTTTGTCCAACATTATTATAGTTACTCCCACCCTTTTTTGTTTGTTTGCTTTTAAAATTGTTTTTCAACCATTCAATTTCAGTCTCCTGGCATTCCTGGGTCTAAGGTTGGTTTCTTGTAGACATAATATAGATGAGTCATATTTCCTTATCCATTCTGCCATTCTGTATCTCTTAACTGGTGAGTTAATCCATAAACATTCAATGTTATTACTGTCAAGGAATTACTTATATTAGCCATAATTTCTTCAGTTTTATTTATGGCATATGTTGTTTTTATTTCTCTTCTTATCTTTTTAGTTGTTCTTACACTATCCTCCAACTCTCTGTCTCCTGTTTTTTCCCATTGACCTGCAGAACTCCTTTTAGTATTTCTTGAAGGGCAGGTTTCTTATTGACATACTCTCTTACTTTCTGTTTATCTGCAACTATTTTGAACTCTCCCTCATTTTTGAATCCCATTTTTGCTGGATAAAGAATTCTTAGCTCGAAGTTTTTTGTTTTAGCACCTTAACTATGCAATATCACTGCCTTATTTCCTCCATGGTTTCAGATGAGAAATCAGCACTTAATCTTATCTAACTTCCCTTGCATGTGATGGTTTTCTTTTCTCTTTGTACTTTCAGGATTCTCCCTTTGTCTTGTGCATTTGACAATTTGACAGGTATTTATCTTGGAGTAGGCCTGTTAAGGTGTCTCCTGTTTGGAGTGCACTGCACTTCTTAGACATGTAGGTTCATGTCTTTCATGGACATAGTTGGGAAATTTTCAGCCATTATTTCCTCCAACACACCTTCTGTCCTCTTTCCCTTCTCTTGACACTCTGGAATGCCTATAATGCATATATTTGTGTTTCATGTTGTCATTAAAATCTTTGAGTCCCTGCTCAATTTTTTCTATCTTTTTATCTATCTATTATCTGTTTGATTTCAGCTGTACTGTCTTCCACATCACTCATTTTTTCCTCTGCATTTTGTTGGTGTCTAGGCATCTGTTTATGCAGCTGTTTAGCTTCTCTGTCTGCTCTAGGGTTTTATTTTAGTGTTGTTGTTTTTTTGTTGTTGTTGTTTTTGTTAAGGTTTCACTTTGACATTTCAAACCTCTTATTCTATTTCCTTGCTATTTTCTATTTTCCCTTGAAAAAAAATTAGGGCCAGAGAAAAGGAAAGAAGTATGAAGAGAAAAAGGATAATGATCATAATAATAGTAAAAGGTAGAAAAGAAACTGTGTAAGACCTAAGAAATTGTATAATTAACTCAAGTTAGAAGTGCAGAGGAATCAGAAAAAAAGAGGATTACAAAAAATGAAATGAGAAACTGAATATAGAAAAATATATATAATGAATTAAAAGACCAGGATGATGAGAAGAGAGGGAAAGAGAAAAGAAAGGACAAAAATGGAAAAAAAATAAGAAAGAAAAAAAACAGAGAAATAAGAACAAGAAAAAATGAAGACCAAAAAAAATGAGGCGGCATGAACGATCACCAGAAAGCAAAAGATAGAAAGATGAAGGAAAGAAAAGAGTTAGCATAGGTAGACAAAATTTGTAAAGAAAAAAAAAAAGGAAACAAAGGAAAGGGAAACACAACAAAAAAGAAACAAGACAGAAGTAACTAATTAACATAAAGGAGGGGAGAAAGAGGATAAAAAGGAAAAAGGAACAAAAACAAACAAACAAGAACCATGGAAACCAGCCTTCCCTTTTATGTCCCTAAGGAGCGTCTCAGGCTGCTGGTGTTTATGAATCAATTACCCTGCAGCCTGCTTTCTGCAGGTTTTGAACTGATTTTAGTGAGTAGAATAAGTTAAATTGAAAAATGAATCTTTTTAAAGAAAAATAAGAGATCCAAGAAAACCTAATACAAAAAGAATGTCTATATGTTTCCTGTCCTAAAGTATCTAATGGATGTCTGATAATCTGGTGGATCACTTCTTCAAGAGCAAGGAATCTCATGTGTTCAAGGCGGGAACTTCTCCACTGAGCTAAACTTTCTCCTTGAGTCAGTTAGCCTTTGCAAAAACTATCCCCCTACTTTCCCTCAGCCAGGTTAGAGTCTTTGCATTTGGCCAGACTCCTGCTGATGAGGCATCTGTCTGTCCCTGCCCCCTTTATATTCTAATTGCTTTTTCTCACAGGGCAGCTGAGCATGACAGCCTGTGTTAGTAGATATCACCTTCCCTCTCCTGGTCAGGTCAAGGTCCCTTCCAAGATTCAAAGAGGACCCTAGTGATTGAAACCATGGCAAAGAAACCACTCTCGATCTTTTCCCAGACTTCTCCTCTTTCCAGGGGATCCTAAGTAGGCTCTTGAAAGATTTTGAGGCTTCCTACCACTCACCTCCCTTAGGAGAGTTGGAATTTTGATAGTTTTCTGTGCCTGGCTAGTCTGTTGTCTATCACCACCTTCTCACTGCCCAAGTTCCCCTCTCCCAGGGTGGCTGAATGCATCAGGCTGCCTGAGCAGATTTCCTTCTCCCATATTCCTGGGGCCACCTTGGTGCTGGTTGGTATGCCCTCTGGCAAAGGAAATTGAATCCACAAAAAAGAAAATCCTCTCCACCATTCACCAAAGTCATCTTCCTCCCAGAAAATGTTGCCTCCCACTCAGTGGCTGGTGAAAGTCAGGGGGTTCCTGGGGGTTTTGGCCTTGAGGGTGGGGCTTAGCTGCTTACCTTTTCTAGCTACAGGGGTGACAAAGTCATGATTTTTCCCTTGGGCTCTTTATCTCTTTGTCCAGTTCCCTCCAGATTGATGCCCTGATGATTTTTGCTCTGTAGGATCTCAAAACATCTCACTTGGGAAGGATTTTGCCCCCTCTCAGTCATTTTTTTTGTGAGAAAGCTTGGGAGTGCACATCTAAGCCAATGCCATGTTGCCAGAATCCCCTGCTTTTAAGAGATAAAATCTAATACACATTATGATTTTATTACAAAATGTGTTAGTATATGAACCAAAAGGACATGATTTTATCAAAGAATTAAACTTTATATTTGATTGAGGACAGTGTATAGAAGGCCTGTCTGAGGAAACATTAAAAAAATTTATTAGAGGTCTAATAACTAGGAATTAACTTAGAAATCAATAACAGGAAGAGAGATAGTGAGGTAAAATATTTCAAATAAAGGTATCAATATTCATTGATACATTATTAGAATGATTGGTTCAGGCAGTTTTCCCAGGAAAGAGGAAGAGGTTTGAACCTAGAATTTCTCCTAGTCTTATCCCCTAGGTGACAGCTAAGACCATCATTTATGGTTTGAATTATTACAGAACAGCAATTTTGGCAAAATCCATCTGAATAAATGATAAAGAACCTCTCAGATATCCCAAGAGAGAACATTATGTCCAGATCTGGGGCTCAGATATAAGATTTGGGCTTGTGAGTTGGGTTATAAGAACACAGAGCTGATATGTTAGATCAGAAGAATGGAAGAAGTTGCCTATGTAGAGAGTGAAGATTCAGAAGTAAAGGGATGGCTGGGCTCCATTCTTTAGGATTCCTAACATGTAATGTTTGAGAAGGAATTTTCAAATGGGTTGAAAGAGTGGCCAGAGGAATCAAGGGAAAACAAGAATAGTGTTTTGATCTAGGAGACTAGAAAAGGACAGGTTCCAGAGGAAATTGTTGAATTTGATCATGAATCATGCAGTACAAGAAACATTTAAAAGATTTGAAGATTTTTAGAAAACTGGACAAATAATAGTAGTTCTTTTAAGTGGAGAAGGTATAAGCCTAATTGGAGGGTGTTGAAGAGTGACATGAGGGGAGGATGGAGACATTAAATGTTCTCCTTTGAATACAATTGGCAGAAATGTTCAAGAGAGATGAAGTAAACAGGGAAATAAAAGTAGACTAAAAAGTTAAAGATTTTAAAAATACTTTGGTAGAAAAGCTGTCTAAAGTTATAAAAGGAGCATGGAGTGAGGCTAACTTACATTGGATTTTTTAGACTACTCACCAGAACTGAAAGTATAAGAGGCAGTGAGGTCAACTAGATTCTTAGGGAGGTTCCACAGGAAAGGAATTTGCTATTCTCCCAAATCTGACCTGTCCAGCTTCTTCTCTGGTCAAATGCCACCTCTATTTTTTCTTCCTTTTATATAGTGAAACAGTGAAACCTAATCAGAGCTACATTCCAGAGTTACATAGTTGCTAACTCTAGACAAGGCTTTATTCTGTGAGACACATCTTATTCACCCTAATTGAATAAACTAGACAATTAAAATTTTAATGCTTCATGAAGTATTGAAGAACAAATAGAAAAGTTCATTGTGAGTAAACATTTGAAAATATTTTTCTTTATTCATTAGTTATATACATTTGAGTGAACTTTTTGAACCAAGAAATATCTAGCTCCTAGAAATACAGCAGGGAACCCGAGCACTTTCTATTAACAAAGGCCTAAAATTATCTGGAAGAAATCTGGAATTTAAAATGAAGAAAAATGAATAATTATGAAATTTTATATGTACAAAATTTATCTGGTGAAATAGAGCTTATTACTAATGTGGACAACTGAAGAGGGGAGTGGGAAGGCAGAAGTCACCTAGTACTCTCCAGGACAGGGTAAGGGTCCTAACTATCCTATCTGAAGGAAAGTGGGAAACTATTGTCCTTATTTTTCCTTTTTCAGGGGAATATAAATTAAAATTTAGGTGTCTTACAAAATGTACTACATAGTTTTATTGCCTTCTCATTCAGAATTAAAACTTACATTTGAGTGGAATTCAAGTGTTTTTCTCTTTTAATTCCCTAATTTTAGCTTTGTTTAGTCCAAATATTTCTGCAAATATTTACTAGAAAATGTATGAGAATCATAAACTTTGCTAAAGTTTATAAATATATGAAAGAAAATAACTTTATTTTATTAAAATATATGGAATTTTGTTCTTCTGTATATATGCACTTTTTCCCTTCATTTTAAAGGAGTTTTAGATTACATAAATGTTACATTGAATCTATAGGAGATTCCCAGAAACACCACACATCCCTCCCATTAACATCTTTTATTACTGTGGAACATTTCTTACAATTGATGAACATATATTGAAGCATTGCTACTAAGATGGTCACAATTTTATAGATTTTGACAAGATGTATAATGGCTTGTGTCTGTCATTGAAGTATCATGAAGAATGATTCCAATGTCTATAAAATGCCCCATGTTATACATGTTCTTCCCTCTCCCTCCCCTCAGAACCTCTGGTGGCCACTGCCTTTATAAAAATAATACAAGTTCTTCCATTGCTAGAATAATAATTTCTACTGTAGTCCATAGTTGCATTCCCCCCTTATGTTTTGTTTGTTCTTCTATTTTGAGGATTTGGGGATGGTGATGCCCAGTCTACCTCCAGTTAAGAGGTGGTTTAGATCCTATAGGCCAGATGAATGGAACTGTCTTGCTTGCAGTTGCAGATATTCTCTACTTCTTGGGATGGATGTTGTCCATCATTATCCTTTTGTTAGTTGTCCTGGGTGAGTCTAATGAACTGGAGACTAAGTACTAGCTGTAACTCTGCTGATATGCAGGGCACAACCTGCATGTGAACAGCAAGAAGATTAAGTCTGTGAGATGTATATTTAATGAGCATAGTGCTAATTATAGCTTCAAATAAATGGAGAAGAATAACCATGTGTAGGAAAATTATAAATGAATCCAACTCTGATACATTGGGGGACATGGGTTATCATACATTCCAAGGAAAGGCTCACTGATGGGGTGCCAGTTTCCTGGGATTATTTGCCTAACCTGTAGTATCTAGAATGTCTTCCATCTGCCAGTAGCACCCCAACTTGAGGCACTTAGAAGTTAAATGCACTGTTTTTTTTTTTTTTTTTTTAATGGGTAAAAATCAAATTTCTCACAATACATACAAACATTTGCAAAATGATATATAAATATATATGCATATATGTGTATTTGCTTACAAAAATGTTATATATATATTTTAAGAGGTGCTTAGATTACCCAAAATATTACATGGAACCCACTGGGATTCCCATGTTGCCCACCTCCCACACCTCCCATCACATCCCACACAAATATCTCCCACAGTGTGGCCCACCACCCTCAATGAACTTACACTTCCTGGAGCCTTGCCACCAACCATAGACCACAGTTTACACTGTAGACCACTTTTTAATGTAATTTTATATGAAATATTATGGAGTAAATAAAGGGAAACTCCACATCAAAAGCAGATTTTCTCCCAATTTATCTTAGTTTCTTAGTCACTCCAACATCACAATTAAAATTTTAACATCAACCTACTTATAAAATGAAAAAAAGTTCTGAAACAGATTTCATATAATTATGATATGGTCTCCTTACTGATATGAAACTATAGAAGGCATTTAAAGAAGTGATGTTATGTCAAAAAAAGACTAACACAAAGGATGCATACAGCTTTAAAAACCTGATTTGCAGGAAATCTAGGTGCTTGGCAGAGTTTTAAGGCTAAATACAAAATCCATATTCCTAGTGGTCCAGACATTTTGCCAATTCTTCCAACTCAACAGAACTTTCCATCGATTTCCACATTCATTACAGATAACTGCTCTCATCACTTTATCAGCACTACAGGTTTATACCTTCATGTAATTACAGTTCTTCTTTCTAGATTTGCCACATGAGAACAACTCACTCTGGGTTCCACATGTTTTGGCCATTTCATTCTCTCTGATGGCCTCTTTGTCAAGTGTTTCCTCATCTCTAGCCATTTATTTTGCAGTCATTCTAGCAAATAAGTCCGGAGGAATCGTCCCACCCAATACATTTTTCCTTAAGTTTGGATTCTTGACACCCTTAAGATTTGAAATCCTCCTTCATAGTCTATTTTTGCATTTCATATCTGTACTCCTAATTTCTTGATAAATTGCTTCCTCAATTTGAGATCCTTATTCTTCCTCATCGGCTCCAATAGCAATGTAGTCATCTTCTATTTGGAGAGCTGCAGCAAGCATCTCCCTACACTTTAATTGTACAGAATTATATTATATGTGAAATATATTATATGTGATTGCTGTCAGAAGAAAAGAGGAAACATAAGTATCTCAAACATTTGTCTCATCCTTTCTGATGTTTACATTGCCACTGGAGCTACTTTCTTTTCTTGCTTCAGAAAAAAACAGAAATGTCTTGTAACAGAAAGATGGATACCCTTGTTCCAGTTAGTTGGTTTACAAAGATTGTTGTCTTTTTTAGATACTTGAATAGCCATCTTCTGTGATAAACTCCTCTTTCTGCAGTGTCATTGCATGTTCCTTTTCCTTTTCTTCAGTCTTTAACAGTTGATGGTCCCTCTAATAACTTTTTCGAGGAGTTGATGGGACACTTTGTTAAATGTGTAACTTCCTTGTCTTCACTCTGCTTGCAAATTTCATTACTTGACATTCCAGTTCTCATGGACTGAAATAATTCTACAGTCATGAGAATATTCTTAAGCTACTTCAGCAAATCCAATGTTTTAGCTGCATTCTTCTTCTGCACCATCTTGTCCTTCTTCTTAGCAATATGGACAACCTCCTGCTCCATGACTGTGGAAGACCTTGCTGCAAACACCCTGCTGGGGATGTGAAGCCCATGCAGCTGGGGTAGAGGGGACGGAAGGATGGTGCCTAATGCTTGGTGAGCCCTGAGCATTAGGCCTGGCCTTGTTCTTTCCTCTCCCATGATAATGTTTTTTTTTGGAGGTACTGGGGATTGAACCCAGACCTTATATATATATGAAGCAGGTGCTCAACTACTAAGCTACTTCTATTCCCCATTGATGGTTTTTTGATGGTTTCCTTTCTTTTGGGAAGGATAACCTCCAGAAAAAGAGAATTCCTTGAAACTTTTTAATTGGTTTGGTAAAAATCTCTGCCTGGGAGGAAACTCCCTTCTGCCCCATTTACCATCATTTCCCATATCCATGGATTAATTTCACTGAGATTAATATCAGACTACATATTTTTATTTTAGTTATGCCAAGACTGACATAGCACCTATCTGGGCAAATTCTGTGTCTTTGTTTCACTGACATGTTCTTTATGGTATTTTTTGATTATATCCAAAGAGCTTTTTTTCTAAAAAAAAAAAAGTTTTTTTTTTTTTTCATTTTTGCCAATCATACTGTGTGCAAAATATACTTGTTCATCCTGTGAGTTTCCAGAGTAAAGACTCATGATTAACTGCTACATGGTAGATATTCCAAAGAAAGTTTTGTATAAAACAAACTTTAATAATGAGATCTAGGAATAAAAATTCAAATTAAATAAATATATTTATTTAAGCTAATAAATGTTCTTTGAAACTCAAGATTTTGGTTTGCTTCATATTTATAATCTAGATTCTTTCTTAGCTAGGTAAAGAAATGTGCAATAAGAAATTTGTAGTGTTCATGTGCTCTTTTTGTGGTTTCTAAAGGTGATGATACATCAAGCTATAGACTTAAAAGAACCCCATTTAGAATTATTTATCAGGTCCTTTATAATACCTGCACAAGAAATACCCATGAATGAATGAATCTCTTTGGTGAATGATGTAAACTTTCAAAATGTGCACACTCTTTAAGGTTATAGTGACAGAGTCTTTGATTTTTAATTTTAGTAGAACTTGATAACAGTGTCTTTGTGCATTCTCTTGTTAGCTGTCTTGTATGATGGCTGTTCAAGTATCAAAATAAGGCAACAATCTTTGTAAACTAACTGGACCAGGTGTATACATCTTTCTGCCACAAGTCACTCTGTTTTTTCCAAACATACTTATCTGTTTTTATTCACTTCAAGTACTGTTTAACACTTTAACTTATTGCAACTTCATCATACTGACTTTCTTCTTCATTCCCCACAACCTCACTCACTATTGTGATACTTCCACACCCACCCTTCTTTCTGTCTGTAGTGCTCCCCTCAGAGGGATCTGATTTTATTCTTCCTTCATTTTTATCTTTTCTTTCTCTGGATATTTCAAACTTTTATTGGAATTAATCATTTCTACATGTACATACATAAACATTAAGTATATAGTAAAACTTACAAAACAAACATGCATATCATAATACAGTGCTCTCATATAATACCCTACCATGAAAACCATGTATTGTTATGAAACAATTGTTACAAACTATGAAAGAGCAATGTCAAAATATGACTATTAATTATAGTCAATATATTACATTTGGTGTATTTTTCCCCAAAACATCTGGTTATTAACACCATGTATTAGTATTATATACTTGTTATATTTCATGAGAGAATGTTCTCATATTTGTTCTGTTACCACCATCCATCTTCCACCACAGGAATCATTGTGTTATACAGTCCCATGCTTTATACAATCCATTCAAAGTGAACACTCAGTGTATTTAAACTTTATTTTGAAATAAGTTTGAACTTACAGGAAAGTTGCATAACAATACAAAATCCATATAAAGAACTCTAACTTTTTTGCACTTTAAAATTTTTTTGAAGTATATCATTCATACATGAACATATATGAACAATAAGTATACAGTAAAAGTTGTGAACTTACAGACCAAACATGCATAATATACAGAGCTCCCATACATCACCCCACCATCAACAACTTGCATTGTTGTGAAACATTTGTTACAAATAATGAAAGAGCCTCATCAAAATATTGTTACCAACTATACTCCATAGCTTACATTCTTAACACCTTGTATTAGTATTATATATCAGTTATAGTTCACGAATGAACATTTTCATATTTGTTTAGTTAACCACAGTCCATCATCCACCACAGGAGTCACTGGATTTTACAGTCCCATGCCTTGCACATCTATTCAAGCTGTACACTCAGTGGCTCTCATTTCCATCACAGAGTTGTGATATCACCTCAGTCAATTTTAGAATGTTTTCCTTATTCTAATAGGAAAAATCCATACTCCCTTTTAACCCCCTTTGTGGACACTAAGAATTTATATAGTATTTTCTTTGACATTGCTGCAAAAATATGTCAATATTACTGTTAACTTTCATCCACAGGTTATATTAGTTGTAATTTCCCATGTATCACCATATTCTTAACACTTTGTAATAGAAGAAAATTCTCACATTTATACTTTTAACCACACTCTTCATCCATAACCAAAATCAGCATGTTATGTAGTCCCCAGATTAATGTGTAACTTAATTTCCATTTACATTTAAGATCTCGATTTTCCAAAATGCCCTTAATATTACTCCCATTAATTTATTTCACCTCAGCAAAGTTATCTCACAAGCTATTATGTTTAAATATTGCCCCTGTATGTGTCTGCTGTGCCATGAATCACATCCAGACCTCATCTTCCACAGGACCTTGTTCAGCAGTCATGGGTTAGGTGGGTTTGATCTTCATCTGCTTTTCTCTATCTTTCTCAGTTTTCACTGGCCTCCGGTGTGGCATAGAGCTAAATTATTTTTAATTACCCTCAAATCCTAAAATGAGATATAAATCTACACAGCAATTTTTATATATTGTACATTCATGGGAAATTATTACATATATTGCCAAGATGTAAATTATCATATTATGCAACAAAATCATCTAAAATTTCCACCTGTTTTCTTGAGGAACTTCATAAGCTGACTTTTAAAATGTGTCAAAAGACAAAGACCCCTAAAAGCCTCTGTTTTCAATAATTTTTTTACATACATAGACATGTTATTTCAACATCATGAAGTAATTTTATATACAAGTTTTTCAAAAACCACTACATATTTTACATTCCTATAAAAAATGTACAGGAGTTCCAATTTCATGAAAACATCCCAACACTTGTACCTTTGTTTTTTCTCTGCTCTTTCTTTTTCTTTTCTTTTCCTTTCTTTTTTGAATTAGAGAGATATAGAGAAAGGTCATGCAGAAAAGACAGAGTTCTCATATACACAACCCATTTTTTTCATTTGGCATTACTGTGGTATTACAATCATTACATTTGATAAGAGCATATTATTATAATTGTACTACTAATTATAGTCCACAGTTTACATTAGGTTTCAGTGTTGTACAATCCTATGATTTTTTAAGATTTTTTTCTAGTAACATATATACCACCTAAAATTTCCCCATTTAACCTTCTTCAGATATATAATCCAGTGCTGTTAATTACATTTGCAATGTTGGGTTCCAAGTACCATTATACATTACCAAAAGTTTTCTATCACCCAAACAGAAATGCTGCACCATTTAAAATAACTCCTCATTCCCTATCACCACCCCAGCCCCTGGTAAGCTTCCTAGATTCTGGACTCTATGAATTTGCTTAATTCTAATTATTTCATATGAGTGAGGTCCTAAAATATTAGTCCTTTTCTGTCTGGGGTTTCTCTCAATATGATCCTTTCAAGGTTCCTCCATGTTGTTGCATGTATCAGAACTTTGTTCCTTTTTCATAGCTTATATTTCACAGAGTGAAATTCATGAGTATTTCCATAATTTACCAACCTCTTCCTATGCTACTTCCCCGGATACTGCACAGTATTCCACTTGACTAGAGAGTTTCAAAATAATTTATTCAGAGTTCTGCCAGTAAAATAGTTGTTCTGGTGGACACACTGATTCTTGGAGATTGCTACTTTGCTATCTTTCCACAATCTTGTCTTTTCTTCTTCTTTTATTTTAATAATAACCATCATAATAGGCACAAAGTTCTATGTCAATGTAGATTTGATTTTTATTTTTCTAATGGCTGATGAGTTTGAGCATTTTCTTATGCTGATTGGCCATTTGTCCATCTTTTGTGCAGATATATCTAATCAAATCCTTTGCACATTTTTAAAATTGAGTTGTTTGTCTTTTTTGTTAAGTTGTAAGCATTCCTTTTGTATTCTGGATATTGAATCTTTATCTGATAAATTAGTTCCAAATATGTTCTCTCACTCTATTGGTTGTCTGTTCAATTTCTTGATAATGTCATTTGATGCACAAATAAATGAATATAGATTAAAAATAGTTTATATTTCTTTTGCTGTTCATGCTTTTGATGTCATTTCTAAGAATCCATTCCTAAATCCAAGGTCTTGACATTTTCCTGTATATATATATATTCATAAACATTTTTTGGTTTTAGATCTTATATTTAGGTCATTGATCCACATTGAACTGATTGCTAGATATATGAGGGAGTGTTCCCAAGTTCATTGTTTTGCAAATGGTTATCCAATTTTCTAAGCACCATTTGTTAAAGATCTTATCTTGCTCCATTGAAAGAAATTGACACATTTGCCATAAATTAGTTGGCCAAGGATGCATGAATTTCTTTCTCTCCTCAATAATTTTCCATTGGTCTATATATCTATTTTACACCAATATCACACTCTTTTGATTAATGAAGTACTGCACTGAGTTTTGAAATCAGAAAGAGTGAGCCCTCCAACTTTGTAATTGCTTTCAAGGTGATTTTGGCTATCAGGGTCTCTTCAATTTTTTATGTGTTTGAGAAGATTTTCAATATTTTCAAAAAGGGCTGTTCAATATTGATTGTGGTTGCATTGTATTCTTAGAATATTTTGGGCAATACTTACATGTTAAAAATATTAAGTCTTCCAATCCATGAACATGGGATTGTTTATCATTTATTTAGGTCTTCTTTTATTTATTTCAGCAATGTTCATAGTTTACAGCATACAAGTCCTTCACCACATTGGCTAACTATAGTTCTATATATTTTACATATTTTATTTGTTTAGATGTTATAGTAAATGGAATTATTTTCATTTCTTGATTGGTCATTAATAAGTTATAGAAACAGAACTTATTTTGTTGCGTTAACTGCACCTTTTCTGACCTAGTAGCTTTTTGTCAAATCAATGGAATCTGTTTTTAGAGTTAGTTTTATTTCTTACTTTCCAATTTTTGTGCCTTTTATATCTGTTTCTTTCATAAATGCTCTGGCATTTAGGAAAGAATAGCAGTAGTCAAAGCAAACTTCCTGGTCTTGTTCCGTATCTTCGTGGAAAGTTTGCAGACATACACAAGAGGTTATGATGAAAGTGTTTGTTTGTCATATATACACTTGATCTAATTAAGTATTTCCCTCCTGTTCATTTTCTTAATTTTTAAAATATAATAAACTTTATTTTTAAGGAGGTTTTAGATTACAAAAAAGTTGCATTCAAAGTATAAGGGATTCCCATATAGACCCTCTCACCTACCATAACTTCCCCTATTAATAACAGCTTACAATAGAGTGGTACATTTGTTACAATTGATGAATAAATACTGAAGCATTGCTACTAAGGTCTATAGTTTACATTGTGGTTTACACCTAGTTCAATGCCTTATGTTGTAATTATTATTCCTTCACCCTCCCTTCAGAACCTCTGGTAACCAATATCTTTATCATGAAATGGTGGTAGATTTTGTCAAATTAATCAATCTTTCAATTGAAATTGTGATTTGTTATTATGTCAGTTGTAGGTTGTTTTAGTTTGACAAAGTGGTGCTGATGCAAATTACAAGAAAGCTGGTGGCTTTTATAATGGGGATTTAATTGGAGGTTAAAGGTGACAGTTCCATGACCATGGAATGTAAAAATCAAGGCAGAAGCAGAGATGTTTTCTCACCCAAATCAGCTACTGTTGATCCCAGCATGTTGTCATTTGTTGAAGCAAAGTTGCCACCATTCTCTGTGGAGGTATCTACCTTCCCCTACAGAATCTCCATCTCTTGGGGCTCAGCTTTGAGCAACTAGGCAGAGGGCTTGTCTCTTTCTCAGCCTCCTATATCAGTCACAGCTGTTCTGCTCTTCCCAACTTCAGCTGCAAGTGGTGCATTTCCCCCACCCACTGGCCTCAGCTGTTTGAGCCTCTCCTTTCTGCCACACTGCATGATCAAAAATGGCAGAGCTTTCTCTTCTTGGGTCTGTCTGAGTGAGTCCATTTATATCAGACTCAGCAAGGGGGTGGGGATTCAAAGTGAGTTCATACATCACTGATATAGTCCAATAAACCCCCCTACAGAAATCTTATCAATTAATCTATTTAAAGAGTCCTCAAGTGAATTTAATATAATCAAAGGGCATCACATCCAGAGGAAGAGTTTATAAATATAATATTTCTCATTTTGGTATTCATAAAATAGTTTCAAACTGCCACTAGGTTTACAAAGAAAACATGTAGAAAATACAGAGTTCCAATATGGTCTCTCTCTCACACACACAGTTTTTGCAATTCTTAATATTTTGCTTTAGTGTGGTTCTTTTGTTACAAATGAAGAAGTAATATAATTAAACTATTAATTCTAATCCATAGTTTACATTAGTGTTCACTTTTTGTGCTCTACATTTCTATTTTGGTAACATATAAAAGACAAATTAATTTTTAGCCACTTTCAAGTGGAAAATTCAGTGGTTCACAATGGTATGCCACCATTACCACCACCCATTACCAAAAATTTTCCATCACCTCAAACAGAAACTTTGTGCATATCAGGCATTAGTTCCTCATTCTCTACCATCACCCCTTCCCCTGTTAATAAAATTTCTTGCTCTATGAATTTGCATATTCTAATTATTTCATATAAGTGAGATCATACATTTTTCTATTTTTTTCTGGATTATTTCACCCAAGTTGTCTTCAAAGTTCATCCATGTTGCAGCATGAATCAGAACATCACTCATTTTTATGTATGAATAATACACTGCTGTATATATATACAAAATTTTGGTTTTCCATTCTTCTATTAATGGACACTTGGGTTGCTTTCAAATTTTGGCTATTGTGAATAGTGTTACTATGAACATGGGTAGGTAAATATCTGTTTAAGTCCCTGCTTTCAATTATTTTGGGTATATACTTCATATACCTAGAAGTGGGATTGATGGGTCATTTGGTATTTCTATTTCTAAATTTCTGAGAAATTGCCAAACTCCTTTGCATAGCATCCATACCTTTTTACATCCCCATGAAAAAATACCAAGTTTTCTATTTCTTCTCATTACCTTCAACACATATTATTTTCAGGTTGATATTTTTTTAATAGGAGCCATCCTGGTGTGTTTGAAATGGTATATGTAGTTTTCACTTCCATATAAGTAAGAATGTGGAGTACCTTTTGATGTGCTTATTGGCCATTATATACTGTCTTTGGAGAAATCTCTATTCAAGACTTTTGCCCACATTTAAATTGGGTTGCTTAACTTTTTGTTGTTGAGTTGCAAGAATTCTTTATATATTCTATATATTAATCTCTTATCAGATATATGGTACTAGATATTTTCTCCCATTCTGTAGTTTGTCATTTTATTTTATTAACAAAGTCACAGGTTGCCTGGGAAAAAGATGGAACAGTTGCCTAGGCCTCCAGCACCATTCCTCTTTTCCTTCTATCTGCATGATCCCCTTGCTATATCACTGTAGGTGAAGGTTCAGCCTCAGCACCTATGAAATGAGCATTGAAATTAAATTTGTAATTTACTGGGTTTTCAAACAATGAAGAGGCAGCATATGGTTGGGAATTTTTTATTATGGGAGGATGAGAGAGGTGATTTAGGTGAAATAGTAGGCTGTTGATTGGCCATCCCCAAGAACTTACATGCCTCATCATTTCTATTTTTTACTCATTTCCATTAATTCTATTTTAACTTATATTTTATTTTGTAATAATTGTATATTCACATACCATCACTTTTTATTCTGAAAAAAATAAGTTTGGATATTAATTCTTATTGGTAATGGATACACAACTAGGGTCTGGAGTGAGCCCTTGGGTGGAGGTGGGGCCCCATACAACAGGACATGTAGGGAGAAGGTTAGGGAAGGGTGGGCAATGGTCATCAGCAAAGCTTAAATACATGGAAGAATGGTGATAGGGAAAACATGGAGAACATGAGGGAAGTATCTGGATTTTACTGTTGTGTGTTTGTTCTATCCTTCCTCTCTGGCCCCTTTTAAAATGTATTCTTTGTCTTTGTGACTTGTGGTTTGGATATTTATGCCTGGGTGCATATATTTTTATATTTTTCTTTCTTGGGTTCTATGAGCATCTTGGATCTATTGATGGTGACTGGCATTAATTTAGTAAAATATTTGGGCATTACTATAACAGATATTTCTTCTACTTCTTTCTTCTCTTTTGAATATTCCCACTGCCTTTATGTCATTCCTTTTATAATTTTCCCACAGTTCTTTCAGAGAACCCTGACATGCATAGCTTGTTGTCTAGTGACTGCAAACTGTGGTTTCATAATTTCTACTTCTCACAACTCTGTGGAGATACACATATCTTTGTTTAATAGCAGGGAAATTGAAGTCTAGGGGATGACATGAGAAGCAGGATAGACTTGGTGAAAGAGTTCAGGGAATCTGAGCACTGTTTTTGGTCTGTTAATGACTTGCTGTGAGACTTTGAGTAAGCACCTCTGTTTACCCCTTCTGGAATGCTAACAAATGCTAGTGTCATTGTGTAATTCTTAAATATTTCTTCTCTTACAAACCCTAGGGTGTTGCCATTTATTTTGCAGATGTATAATCTCATGCCAAGGACTGCAATGCAACTGGTCCAAGAAACAAGCAACCTGAGATTTGGAGCTAGACAGCTGATATTGGTGCTGAGTCTTCACAGCTCCTCTCTATTACCCCCAAGGAGGTACAAAGCAAGGATCCATTCACCTCTAGGTACTTCCCTGCTCTGAGGTCCTCTAGATCCAAACTTGACTTCAGTCACCTGTATGTTTGTGAGAGCCTGACCTACCCAGTCACTGGTGGCATTTTCAGAGACTTCTAAAACCTCATTCCTGTTATGAGGCCCAGTCTGTAAAATGACCCACCCAGTTTTCACTCTGAGGACATAGAAGCCATCAGTCAAATTCAAGGGATGAATTGTGAGTCTCAAGATCTGTTTATGTGACCTAGGGAAATTCACCTCCTTTGTGAGCCTCAGTTTTCTCAGCTGCAGGTCACTGTTCCAGCAGATGGCAGGAAAGCCATAACCTCTGCTGTAACTATGAAAATAATTTTTGCCTCCCAAGATGTGTTTTCACACAGGAAACCCTGATCCCCAGGATCCCATGACACAAGTTCTTTCACCATCAACTTGGGTCCTTCCTTGTGCTCAGTGCTCTTTCCACCATTTTAAGCCAGTCTTCACACAGCACTATGCACCAGTGCACTTATCACCCAGTACCCACAAACTCCCAAAGCTAGCAGTCACAATGGGTCATCCAGGGCTCTGTGCCTGGTCCAAATCTCAGCCTACTGCCAAGCCTCCTTGTCACACTGAAAAGGTGCTGCCTTTTGGTGGCTTCTGTTTGCAGGAAAGCATTCCACAACATCCATCACTATCAGTTCTGCAATGTGCTACTTGGCCTGGGCATGTGTCTATACAGGCTTTTCATCAGTTGCATCCTGAGTTCATGGCTGATTGTGCACATCCAAAGGACCATCCTGCAGAATGGCCATGTGTGAGCAGACATGGGTAAGACAGCAGCCCTGACTGGCCCTGCCCTCTGGGGCATCTGTTTTGTGGAGCTGTCTGGGAAGACCAGCTGCAAAGGATCTGAGTCTACCTCCTCCACTGAGGTTCAGAGTTCATCTCCAGAGAGAAGCTATAAAGGTGAGGAGTAAAAGCTAAGCTCAATGGACATGTGAGAGTTCAATGCTACTGTGCAGAAAGTTCTTGCATATTTGTCAGATCTTTCAAGTACAATCAGAGAGAACAAGAGGTAGTCATATGCGATCTGAATACAGGTTAGAAGTATACTTATAAATACACAGCTTGAAAATTTTAATAACAAGCACATCTTGGATTTACAACTATTATTAGTTAAAAACTTATTTAATTAGTAAGACAATGGTTTCTTCAGTTGATGTATCCTATAATCAAAGCCATTTCTGAGGAAGTAAAGTTAGTGATTGTCTACATCTAACCTCTGTCCATACTTTCACTGATTAATCCATTCTCTATATAATGGTGTCTAGCCCCTGTGAGGTTCAAGTTTTCCATAAGGTTTGAATATAATCTTAAGGAATCTCTTTCAAAATGTTTTAAATAATAAATTTCTTTTAACAGCACTTTTAAATTTCCCCCAAAAAATTGCAGAGCAAGTACAGAGTTCCCATATACCCTCTCCTAAAACACAGTTTCTCATTTTATTCACATGTCTCTAGTAATGAACCTGTCTTGGTAATTTTTAGTAAATGTGGTCCATAGTTTACCTTAGTGTTCACTCTTTGCATACAATATTCTATGGTTTTGACAAATGCATGATGCCATACATTTGGTAAAACAGCAGCACACAGAATACTATCTCTCCCTTGTAAATGCCCCATGTTCCACCTACCCATGTTCCTGTCCCCCTAAACTCTTGACAACCACAGATATTTTCTGTCTCTGTAGTGTTGCATTTTCCCCAATGTTGAAACCGTGGGAATCATAGGAAAGACCATGGTAGTAATTAAGAATGAAGCAATGATGAATGAGGTTTTTGGCTATGAATTTGGGCCTTTGCCTTTCCACATTATATATTTTTTACCTTTATGTATATGATAACAGTACCTAGATTTGATGGAATTCCATATTTTGATCTTGAAAACTCAAGTTCTTAATTGATGTTCAAAAGACACCTAGTGGATTGTGGGAACATGGCCAATGGGTAAGACACATAAATCTAAGCTCTCACTAAAACAACAAAGAAAAAGCCAGAGGCTGCCATGGGGACCTGCCTTGGGGTATAGCAAACCAGGACACTGTGTACCAACTCCCAGAAGAGCAAGGGTCAAAGACACAAAGAAGCCAAAACAAGTAATTGTGAGTTATTAAACATCCTGGCTGCTTAGAAGGAATCCCCTCATCCACCCCTAAGATATTAAGTGAAGGTAAAACTCCTGGTGAATTGTATCTAACAGAGCAGACATCTAACACCTGGGGAAGTGCACTGAGTCATCTAGGAGATTGCTGGACAGAGGGAAGCAAAGAATAATCAGGGGTTGCTTACCTTGGTGCCTGGAAGGGGAACACATACCTGACCCTCAGGACAGTCAGACTAGTTGGAGACCCTAGCCCCCTTCTCAAATAGTAGTGTGACAGCATATCCCTGTGAGGAAGAGGGGTTTGGGAGAGTGGAGAGTGAATTTTCTGTGGCAAGTTTAGCCAGCTATGACCCCTTGAATATCAGAAGAGTCCCCGATTTGACAAGGATACAGGAGTAGGATTGCCTCAATAACACCCATCCACCTAGGTAAAGAGAGGAATTACATCAGTGAGGATGCAGAGACAAGCAGCAATCAGAACCATAACAGCTGACTACATGGGATCTAACCTGCCAGAGGGAAAAGGGGTGGGTAGCATTCTGAAAGGTTAAACAACCCAAAGACCCAGAATACTTCAGTGGCAGAATTCCTGTCTAATATATAAGAGGTCCCTGGATTGACTCCTGGTTATTTCTTGAGAAGAGATACACCAGGTTATCAGGCATCCAGCTGAAACTTTATGACAGGGAACATATAGACATTTTCTTTGTATTCACTTTTCTTGGATCTCTTATTTTAAAAATAAATTTCATTTACTTTTATTTTCCTTACTTTACTCACTAAAACCCAGTTCAAAACCTGCAGAGGGCAGGCTGCAGCGTGGGTGATTGAGGAACCCCAGCAGCCTGAGATGATCCTCAGGGGACTAAGAAAGAAGGCTGTTTTTATGTAATTATTATTATTTTCTTCTGTCTCCTTTTTTTAAAAAGAGTTGCTGCTGTCTTGTTTCTCACTTGTTTTGTATCCCCTCCTTTTCTTTCTCTGCTTATTGATTTTTTATTTTTATTTCTTTTATTCTTTTGGTTACTGATCTATTCTACCCAGGCTATTTCTTTTAACTCCTTCTTCTATAAATATTTTGTTTTCCATTGTTGTTCTTTCATTCCACCTCTTTTATTCAGTCTCCAATTTTTCTGGTTTTTATTTCTCCTATTTCTCCCTCTCTTCCATTTTATCTGTATATTTTCTCTTTTTTACATTTTTCTTTCTCTCTTCTCTGTTTTCTTTTCCCCTCTTCTCGACATTCCAGCATTTTAATTTGTTATATAAATATGTTTCTCCATTCTACTTCTTGTTTCATTGATCCAATTACACTTCAATATTATTCCTCTGTGCTTCTTACTCATGTAAATTTTTCAATTTCCTAGGTCATGTACATTTTCTCTCTTGCCTTTTACTAATATATTACTATTAACTTTTTATGTTTGTATCTTTTTCCATTCATCTGGTCCTAATTTTTTTCTTTCAAAGGAACATAGGCAGACCTTTCACAAAAAAAAAAAAAAAAAAAAAAAAAAAAAAAAACTGAGTAAGAGCAAGATCCAGCCTGAGTGAGCTGCTGTTTTGGGAACCCACAGAGTAGGAGTCTTCAGGGCACCAATCTGGAGGAAGCTGTAAGAAGAGGTAAATTCCTCAAGGTACTTCTGGGTTGATTCTGAGTTACTGTATTTCCACTTCCTTAATTTCCCCTTTTCTATGTATACTGATTTTGTATAAAAAGGCTCTCTTTTCCTCCCCTCATCTTCTGATTTCTGTTGTTGGTCTTACATTCTAACTCTCTTTATTTAGTCCCCAATTTTTCTGGTTCTTGTTTCTACCACATCGATCCAGTTTTATTTCTTTTCTTAACTTTTTTTTTGTCTTTTCTTTTCTCTTTCCCTCTATCCTCATCAAAATGACTTTTTACTTCAGTCTATAAATCTTTCTCTATTTAGTTTCCCTTTTCATTGTTGGTACCCCACTTTTTAATTTCTATTACTTTACACTGCTTACATGACTTAAATATTCATTTTCAAAGATCTTAAATGGTTCCTTTTATAACAATTACTATTATTATTACTATTATCCTTTTACTTTTCTTACCTCTTTCATTTTATTTGGTCCTAATATTTTCCTCCAGGGGAACATAGAGAGCAGCAATGAAATAGAATAAGCTGAACAGAGTGTCAAAGAGAAAACTTAACACACACACACAAACAGCAATTAAATAAAACCCTAGAGTAAAGAGGGAAGATAATCAACTGTAAAAACCCATTAAGATAAAAATATGACCAGAAGGCAACAAAAAATTAGAAACCATACTAAGAAACAAGAAGACATGGCTCAGTACAAAGAAGAAACTAAAATGAGGAAGACATTCAGAACATTGAACAACTAATCAAAGTTATCAAAACAAATATCATGGACCAATTTAATGAAGTGAAGGAAGAAATTAAGGATATTAGGAAGACACTGGGAGAATATAATGAAGAAATTGTAAACATACATAAAATGATAACAGATATGATAGTGATGAATGGCACAATTCAAAAAATCAAAAAGACACTGGAAGCACAAAACAGTTGATTTGAAGAGGCAGAGGAAAGAATTAGTCATGTGAAAGACAGTACATCTGAAATCAAACAGATAGTAGAATAGATAGATAAAAAGATAGAAAAAACCCGGCAGGAACTAAAGGATTTGGATGACAACACAAAATATACAAACATGTGAATTATAGGCATTCCAGAGGGAGAAGAGAAGGGAAAGAGGACAGAAGGAGTGTTTTAGGAAATAATGGCTGAAAACTCCCCAACTCTATTAAGGGAAATGGATGTAAAAGTCCAAGAAGTACAGCATAAAACCCAATAGGCCTACTAAAAGACATATGCTTGTCAGACTGTCCAATGCTCAAGATAAAGAGAAAAGAGAACATTCACATACAAGGGAAGCTCAATAAGATTAAGTGCTAATTTCTCATCTGAAACCATGCAGGCAAGAAGGTAGTGGAATAACATAGTTGAACTACTAAAAGAAAAAAAACTTAGAGTCAAGAATTTTCTATCCAGCCAAGCTGGCATTCAAAAATGGTGCAGATTTCAAATATTCACAGATAAACAGAAGTTAAGAGAGTATTCCAATAGAAACCTGCAATTCTAGAAATACTGAAGGAAGTTCTGCAGGTTGAAAGGAAAAAAACAGGAGAGAGAGAGCATAGGAGTGTGTTAGAACATCTAAAAAGACAAAAAGAGAAATAAATACAACATATGACATACATAAACCCAAAGAAAATATGGCTAATGTAAGTAATTCCTTGAGAAGAGTAGCACTGAATGTTAATGGATTAAACTCATAAGTTAAGAGATCCAGATTGGCTGAATTGATTAGGAAATGTGACCCATCTATATATTGACTACAGGAAACCCACCTTAGACACAGGGATTCAAGGAGGCTGAAAGTGAATGGATGGAAAACAATCTTACAAGCAAACAATAACCAAAAAAGGGTGGAAGTAGGTATGGTGACATCAGACAAAATAGAATTGAAATGCAAAACTATTGTAAGAGACAAAGGCACTATATATTAATGAAGGGCCTAATCTTTCAAAAAGAAAGAACAATCATAACCATTTACACACCTAAATGGGGCACCTCAAAATAAATAAGGCAAACACTGGAAATACTAAGTGAAGAAATAGATGCCTCTACAATTATAGTGGGGGGATTAAATACAAGATTAAAACCATTAGACAGAACATCTCAACAAAGAATTAATAAAGAAAGAAAGACTTTGGTTAATACATTAGAAGATCTGGACCTCATAGATATACATAGAACAGTACACCCAAATACAGTGGGATATGCAACTTCTAGAGTGCATATGGATCATAATCCAAGATAGAACACATACAAGGCCACATAAAAAATCTCAATGAATTCAGAAAGATTGAGATTATACAAAGTAATTTCTCTGACCACAATGGTATGAAATTGGAAATCAGTAGGGTAGGGAGAATCAGTTTAGGCAGAAAACTATGGAAGTTAAACTGTGGGTCAAGGAGGAAATCTCAAAAGAAATCAGTAACAACCTTGAAAAAATGGAAATGACATACCAAAACCTATGGGATGCAGCAAAAGCTGTACTGAGAGGGAAATTCATAGCCATAAATGCATGTTTCAATAAAGAAGAAAGAGCCAAAATCGAAGACTTAACTGCACACCTAGAGGAACTGGCAAAACAACAACAAAGCAACCGCAAAGGAAGTAGAAAGAAGGAATGAACAAAGATTAGAGCAGAAATAAAAGAAATAGAAAATAAGAAAGCACTAGAAAAAATAAACAAAACCAAAGCTGGTTCTTTGATAAGATCAAGAAAATTGACAAACCCTTAGCCAGACTAAAAAAGAAAAAAAGAGAGCAGATGCAAGTACACAAAATAAGAAATGAAGAAGGGGAAATCACCACTGACCCCACAGAAATAAAGAGTGTCATAAGAGGATACTTTGAGAAATTATATGCCAACAAAAATGAAAATTTAGAGGAATTGGGAAAATATCTAGTAATTCACAAGCAGCCTACTTTGACAAAAAAGAAATTGATGAATTCAACTGTCCAATTACAAGTAAAGAGATAGACTCGATCATCAAAAAAAGTCCCAACTTAGAAGTGCCCAGGACCAGAGGACTTCACATGTGAATTCTACCAAACATTCCAGAAAGAGCTAACATCAATCCAGCTTAAGCTCTTCCAAAAAGTAAAAGTAGAAGGAATATTGTCTAACTCATTCTATGATGCCAACATTACCCTAATTCCAAAGTCAAAAAAAGATACCACAAGAAAGGAAAATTACAGACCAATTCCTCTAATGAACCTAAATGCTAAAATCCTCAACAGAACACTTGGTAAACACACTTCAAAAACATATCAAAAGAATTATACACCATGACCAAGTAGATTTCATACTGGGTATGCAAGTCTATGGTTGGTGGCAAGGCTCCAGGATGTGTAAGTTCATTGAGGTTGGTGGGCCACACTGTGGGAGATGTTTGTGTGGGATGTGGTGGGAGGTGTGGGAGGTGGGGAACATGGGAATCCCAGTGGGTTCCATGTAATATTTTAGGTAATCTAAGCACCTCTTAAAATATATGTATATATATATATATATAAATAACATTTTTGTAAGCAAATACACATATATGCATATATATTTATATATCATTTTGCAAATGTTTGTATGTATTGTGAGAATTTTGATTTTTACTCATAATAAAAAAAAATATATCAATCAAAGTAATACACCACAGAAAGAGATTGATAGAAAAAAATCACATCATTATCTCTATAGATGCAAGAAAAGCATTTGACAAAATACAGCATCTTTTCATGATAAAGAGAAATGCAAAAGATAAGAATAGAAGGAAACTTTCTGAACATAATAAAGGGTATATATGAAAAACCCAAAGCTCACATCATCTTCAATGGTGAAATATTAAAAGCCCTCCCTTTGAGATCAGGAAAAAGACAAGGATGTCCACTATCACCACTCATAGTTAATATTGTCTTAGAAGGACTTGCTCAATCACTGAGGCATGAAAAAGATATAAAAAGCATCCAAATTGGAAAAGAATTAAAATTTTCATTATTTACAGATAACATTATCCTATACAAAGAAAGCCATGAGAAATCTACAACAAAGCTTCTAGAACCCATAAATAAGTTCAGTAAAGTCACAGGCTATAAGATCAATGCTCAAAAATCAATAGCATTTCTTTTTTTTTTTTAATTTATTTTTATTGTGGGTAAAAATCAAAATTCTCACATTACATACAAACATTTGCAAAATGATATATAAATATATATGCATATATGTGTATTTGCTTACAAAAATGTTATATATATATATATATATATATTTTAAGAGGTGCTTTAAATCAGCACACACCACTCAGCATGTCAGTAGCATTTCTGTACACAAAAATGAGCATTCTGAGGAGGAAATCAAGAAAAAAATCATCTACAATAGTAACAAAAAGAATCAAATACATAGGAATAAATTTAAATAAAGATGCAAGGTACTTATATACAGAAAACTACAAAACACCATTAAAGGAAATCAAAGAAGACTTAAATAAATGGAAGAATATTCCCCATTCATGGATAGAAAGACTAAACATCATCAAGATGTCTATCCTACCGAAACTAATCTACGAATTTAAATCAAACCGAATAAAGATTGACACTGTATTTTTTACCAAACTGGAAAATTAACTACAAAATATATTTGGAAGTTTAAAGGCCCCGAATTGTCAAAGTCATATTGAAAAAGAAGAATGAAGTTGGAGATATCACACTACCTGACCTTAAAACATGCTACAAAGCTACAGGGGTCAAAACTGCATGCTATTGGCACAAGGATAGACATACTGACCAATGGACCCAAATTGAGAGTTCTGATATAATTCCTCACATATACACTCATCTGATTTTTGACAAGGCCACCAAGCCCACTCAGTTGGGAGAGAATGGCCTCTTCAACAAGTGGTGCTTGGAGAACTGAATATCCATATCCAAATGAATGAGAGAGGAACACCATCTGACACCTTATACAAAAAAACAACTGAAGATGAATAAAAAAACTAAATATAAGAGGCAAAACCACAAAGACCTTGGAACATAATGTAGGGAAACATCTATAGATCCTTGTAATGGGAAATGGTTTCATGAACTTCACACCCAAAGCACAAGCAACAAAAGAAAAAAATAGATAAATGTGATCTCCTCAAAATTAAAAACTCCTGCACATCAAAAGACATTATCAAGAAAATAAAATGTCACCCTAGCCAATGGGATAAGATATTTTGCAACCATACATCTGATAGGGGCCTAATATACTTCATACATAAAGAAATCCTACACCTCAAAAATAAAAAGACAAACAAACCATTTAAAAAATGAGCAAGTGACTTGAAAAGACATTTCTCCAAGGAAGATATGCAAATGGCTAAAAAGCACATGAAAAAATGCTTGACATTCCTAGCTATTAGGAAAATGCAAATCAAAACTACAATGAGATACATCTTACACCCATTAGAAGGGTGGCTATGGAAAAACAGCAGACTATAAGGTTGGAGAGGATGTGGAGGAATGGGAACCCTCATCCACTGCTGGTGGAATTGCGGAATGGTACAGACACTGTGGAGGACAGTTTGGTGGTTCCTCAGAAAGCTAACAATAAATGTTCTGTATGATCCAACGATTCCACTGCTGTGTATAAACCCAGAAGAATTAAATGCAAGGACATGAACATATATATGCACACCATTGTTCATAGTGACATTGTTCAATATTTCCAAAAGTTGGAATCAACCCCGATGCCCATCAACAGATGAATGGATAAACAAAATGTGGTACATACATACAATGTATTATTACTCAGCTGTAAGAAGGAATAAAGTGCTAACACCAGAATAATATGGATGAATCTTGAAGACCTTATGTTCAGTGAAGCAAGCCAGGCATTGAAGGATGTACATTACATGACCTCACTAATATGAATTGAGGAATGTGAGCAGTCTCTGAGAACCATTATCTGAAAGATAGGTTAACAAGAGAGAGAAAGAGAAGAGAAGGTTGTGAGCAATCACCATACAGATATAATCTATGGTAAAGTGTTAGAGTATATTTGCATATTGAAGGATAGGACAGATGGGTAGTGATATTACTGAGTTTGGTGGTGTAAGGTCGACAGGTGGGTAGATTAGGAAGGGTGGATTAGAATAACCAGGATACTGGAGGGAGAGATGGGAAAGGGACCAGGTGAACACAGAATTTGTGGGTATGAGGTTGAAAGTGCAGTGGTGGGAATGGCCTTATGGTAATATTACAAGGTAGTGTCGCTGATTAGGGTGTTGGTTGGAGAGCATAATGGATGGGGCACATCTGGAGCACGCTTCTGGGGAGTGTGTGAGTGTTCATCCTGTCATAATGTGTTGTGTCAGTGGGTGGAGACCCACACGGTGAGTGGGAAAGAGATGGACCCCATCTTTGGGAGGACCACTTCACCCAGAAATAGTCAGGTGGGTGTTTCTTATGAGCAAGGATAGATCCTACATTAACACAAAGAAAATATGGCTAAAGCAAGAAATTTGTTGCTAGTAATAACACTGAATGTTAATGGGTTAAATTCATCCCACAAGAGACACAGATTGGCAGAATGGGTAAGGAAATATGATCCATCTATATGCTGACTACAAGAAACCCACCTTTAACCCAGGGATTCAAGGCAGCCAAAAGTGAATGGTTGGAAAACAATTTTACAAGCAAACAATAGCCAAAAGAGGGCAAGAGCAGCTATCCTAATATCAGACACTTAGACTTTAAATGGAAAATTATTTCAAGAGACACAGGTGGACACTATATATTAGTAAAAGGGGTAATGTCTCAAGTAGAGAAAACAATCATAAACATTTATGCACCTAATTGAGGTGCCTCAAAATACATGAGGCAAACTCTGGAAAAACTAAGTGGAGAAATAAATGCCTTTACAATTATAGTGGTGAAATTTAATACAACATTAACACCATTAGACAGAACATCTAGACAGAGAATCAATAAAGAAACAAAGGCTCTGAACAATACATTAGAGGACCTGGACTTTAATAGACATATACAGAACACTACACCCAATTACATTCTTTTAGAGTGCATATGGATCATATTCCAAGATAGACCACATGCTAGGCCACAGACCAACTCTCAATGAATTCAGAGAGATTGAGATTATACAAAGTAATTTCTCTTACCACAATGGAATGAAATTGGAAATCACTAAGGGCCAGAGAAACAGATTAGGCACAAGGATATGGAAGTTAAACACAACACTCTTGGACAAACAGTGGGTCAAGGAGGAAATCTCAAAAGAAATCAGTAACTATCTTGAAACTAATGAAAATAACAACACAACATATCAAAACCTATGGGATGCAGCCAAAGCTGTCCTGAGAGGGAAGTTCATAGCCATAAAAACTTATATTAAAAAAGAATAAAGAGCTAAAATTGAAGATCTAACAGCATACTTGGAGGAATTGGAAAAACAACAACAAACTGAACCTAACTGAAACTTAGCCAACTGTTATGCTGTGCCTCAGGGTTGCCATCTGAGAGCCTCCTTGTTGCTCAAATGTGGCCTCTCTCTGAGCCAAACTCAGCATATGAATGCATTACCTTTCCCCAACGTGTAACATGACTCCCAGGGATGAGCCTCCCTAACAATGAGGGATTAATATCAAGTTCCAACTGGCAATATAAAAGAGAAAAGACCTTGAACAAAAGGGGGGAAAGGTAAAGACAAAGGAGTTAATGTGGCTAAGAGACTTCAAAGAGAGTTGGGATTTCATCCCAGAGGTGACCGTAATGCACACCTCAGTAGGATCCCATAGAACACCAAAGTGGATATCTCTCCACACAGAGAGGCTCCTGAGGGCTCTGGAGACGCCCAGATCCTATATAAGGGTAATAGCTCCAGAGATTGATGCCTAATCAGTGGGCTATACTTTGGAATCTGTGCTCCTGAGAGTGACAGTGTTGGAATCAAATAAGTCCTCCCTGCACATGGTCCATCAGTCCCTTCTATTCAAACCTATATGTGGTGATAGAGTTTGTAGGTATATTTCCAGAGACAGGAGCCTTTGGCCTGCCCATGTGCCAGCTGTGCCTGGAATCTCAGTGGAGCTGCAACTCCTACTCTACAGCCTAATGGACTGACCCAGGTCACCTGGTGAAGAGATGATGATGGACAATGGTCATCCCAGGGAATGGAGAGAGTCTGCAGCTGCAGGCATGATTATCTCATCCACCTTATCGATGGGATATAAGCCCCCTCTCCCTTGGAGGTGGAGTGGACATCACAATCCCAGACTCCTCAGGATTGGGGGAAGAGCTATGTACTAGAGTGGACTTAATGATATTCTGTTGTAGACATATTGTGATTCAAGCAATGGAAGAAATTACCACATAGATATGGAGCCAGTGGTCACTGGACACTTTTGGGGCAGGGAGAGGGAAAAGCAGATGTAATACAGGGGTTTTTTCAGGACTTGGGAATTATCCTGAGTGATTTTACGACAGATACGGGCCATTTTACATCAGCATATAACATGCAGAACCGTGTGGGAGAGAGTGTGGTCTACAATGGTCCATGCTTAGTGGCAAAGCCCCAGTATGTGTGTATTCATTGCAGGTGATGTGCCACACTAATGGAAGATGTATAAGTAGAGATTATGGGAGATGTGTGAGGTGGAGAGCATGGGAATCCTTGTAATTTTTGTGTAACATTTATGTAATCTAAGCATCTTTTAAAATAAAAAAAAATAATAAAAATAAAACAGCAGGCTATAACATCATATAACATGCAGAAGTGTGTCAGAGAGATTGTGATCTACAATGAGAACTATGGTCCATGCTCATTGGCAAAGCCCCAAGATGTGTATATTTATTTCTCTAATGAAGGATGTTTTTGTGGGAAGTTGTGGGAGGAGTGAGAGGTGGGGCACATAGGAATCCCTACAATTTTTGCATAACATTTATGTAATCTAAGTATCTTTAGAAAAATAAAATAAAAGACAAACAACAACAACAAAAAAAACCCCAGCAGACTATAATTGTCTTGGAGAAATGGGAACCCTCATACACTGCTGGTGGGAATGTAGAATGACCCAGTTATTGTGGAGGACAGTTTGGTGGTTCCTCAGAAAACTGACTATAGAACTTCCATATGATCCAGCAATTCCACTGCTGGGTATATACCCAGAAGAATTGAAAGCAAAGACATGAACAGTATATGCAACCCAATGTTCATAGCGGCATTATTCACTATTGCCAAAACTTGGAATCAACCCAGGTGCCCATCAACAGGTGAATGGATAAATAAAATGTGGTCCATACATACGATGGAATATTACTCAGCTGTAAGAAGGAATAAAGTGCATGGGAAAACATGGATGAATCTTGAGGACCTTATGTTGAGTGAGGCAAGCCAGGCATTGAAGGAGGAACAGTACATGACATCTCTGATATGAATTAAGTAAATTGAGCAGACTTAGAGAGCTACTGTATGGAAGATAGTTTTACAAAGAATAAAAAGGGAGAAGAAGGTTGTGAGCCAAACCCTATATGGATGTAATCTATGGAAAGGTGAAAGTGTATAGTTTTGTATTGAAGGGATATGACAGGAGGATAGTGATATTATTGGGTTGACTGTTGCAGTGTTGATAGTGGGTAGATTGGAAAAGGTGGGTTGGAAGGTCCAGGGTACTGGGGGAGGGTTGGGAGAGAGACAAGGTGAACACTGGGGATTTGTGGGTATGTGGCTGAAAGTACAAAGTTGGGAATGCTCTTATTGCAATATGACAAGGAAGGGTCACTGGTTTAGGGTTTTGGATGAGGGCATTTGGGACAGGGTGCACCTGGAGCAGGCTTCTAGGGAGTGTGTGAGTGATCATTCTGTCATAATGTGTTGTATCAGTGAGTGGAGACCCATATAATGAGCAGGAAGGAGTTGGACTCTCATACTTGGGCAGACCTATTTGTTCACAAATAAACAGGCAGGAGTCTCTTGAGAGAATGAGTGTTCCTAATAGGGGAGGCAAAAACAGAGTGTCAAGACCTCAGTCTTCTTGCATGTAACTATGAATCTTGTCATCCAAGGAGTGAAGCCAGTGGATCAGTGTGG
Source organism: Tolypeutes matacus (assembly GCA_026826555.1). Lineage (NCBI taxonomy): Eukaryota > Metazoa > Chordata > Mammalia > Cingulata > Chlamyphoridae > Tolypeutes > Tolypeutes matacus. The sequence goes on along the minus strand of JAKSZT010053823.1, from coordinate 267,783 downwards.
GCCTCAAGGGGAGGAGGAGGGAGGATTAGAATAAATCAAACAGAGGGTGTTTAATAGACAGTGGAAGTGTTCTGCCTAAACTTACAATGATGGACACAGGACAAGGTAAATATTATCAAAATTTATAAACGTGTATGGTCTAAAATGTAACCCATAATGTAAACCATTGACCATGTTGACTAGCTATGTTTCACTGTTTGTATATCAGTTATAACAAAGGAACCATCCACATATAAAAAGGTATTAATATTGGGGGGAGGAAAGGGAGAGGATGTTGGGTATATGATAGTCTCCTGTATTCTGCGTGAAACTTTGCTGTGTCCTGAAATTTCTTTGAAAACAAACTGAAAAATAGTGAGACACTGGTGAATGAGTGGGAAAAGGTGCTACGTAATAGACAGGACACCAGATATTGCAATGATGAAAGACAAAATGTAAAAAAATAAAAATTTTAATATTTTTCATTTTTTTAATATCCCAAACTTTTAATTGTATTGTATTTTTAGTTTTTTAAATTTTTGTTTACTTTATTTCTTATATGTAAACTTATCATTATAGTTTCATTTTCCTATTAATTGTATTTGACTATTGTAATGGCTTCATATTTGGAGGAGCTTTGGACCATGAAGGGTTGCACCGGGGGTAAGGGAGGATCCTTGGTCTGGGTTGTCATTAATGAGGAATGCATGGGAGGAAGTTCACCTAAGCATACATATAAAGTATATAAAAAGTGTTTAATTGTTCAAGGGGCATTGTCACAGTTGGTGGAGACTGACAGAATTACCAAGAGAATACTGAATTCCCATCTTGAGGAGCTCTGCCACATTCTCTAAGGGAGCAGAAAAGTCCAGAAAGTGCAGGGGCAGTGAATGGAGAAAAAGGATGATCCAATGGTGGACCCTTGATATTGATGACTAGGCTGATGAGCCTTTGCTCTTGGAATTGAAGCATTCTATTGTTATGGGGTGCCTAAAGGTTGCCTCCTGAGAGCCTCCTTGTTGCTCAAATGTGGCCTCTCTCTAAGCCATACTCAACATATAAAGGCATTACTTTCCTACCAGCATGGGAGAGGACTCCTGGGGTTGAGACTCCCTGGCAATGAGGGATTACTACCAAGGACAATCTGGATAAAGACCTCAAATAAAATGGGGAAAATGTAAAGGTAAATGAGTTTATATGGCTAAGAGTCTTCAAAGTGAGTTGGAGGGTCATCACAGAGGTACTGCTTACACATATCTCAGCAGGATCTCATAGACTTCCAAAGTGGATATCATCCCAAATAATGGGGCTCCTGAGGCTCTGGAGACACCCAGGTCCTATGCTCAGGGAAGATAGCCCCAGAGTTTAGTGCCTTGCCAGTGGGCCTTACTGAGGAGTTTGTGCTCCTGAGAGTGACAGAGTTGGACTCAATTATGTCTATCCTGCACATGGCTCCTCTGTCCCTTCTATTTATTTATTTATTTTTTTTTTAAGATTTTATTTATTTATTCATTTATCCCCCCCTTGCTGCTCGTGCTCGCTGGGTCAGCTAACCACGCCGTGCGGGCGGGCTTGCCTTCACCAGGAGGCCCCGGGAACCGAACCCGGGGCCTCCCATATGGTAAACGGGAGCCCTACTGATTGAGCCACAGCCGCTTCCCATGTCCCTTCTATTTAAACCTATACTTGGTGCTGGAGTTTGTAGCTGTTCATCCAGAGACTTGAGTCTTAGGGCTGTCTGTGTGCCAGCTGGGCCCAGAACCTTGGTGGAGTTGCAAAAGCTACTCTACAGCTCATTGGACTCACCCAGGACAACTGGTGGGGAGATGATGTTGGACAATGGCTGCCCCAGGTAATGGAGAGAGTCTGCAGCTGCAGAAAGGATAGTTCCATTCATCTTCTCCATGTAATATAAGTCCCCTTTAAATTAGAGGTGGAGTGGACATCACCATCCCAGATTCCATGGGATTGGGGGAAGAGCTATGGACTAGAGTGGACTTTCTGGTATTTTGTTATAGATATATTGTGATTCTAGCAATGGAAGAAACTACCACATTTATGTGGAGTCTGTGGCCACTGGAGCCTCTGGGGGCAGGGAGATGGAATAACATTTCTAATACAGGGGCTTTTTCAGTACTTGGGAATCATCCTAAGTGACTTTGCAATGACAGATATAGGTCATTTTATATATCATCACATAACATCCAGAACTGTGTGGGAGAGTGTAGACTACAATGTGAACTATGGCCCATGCTTAATTGCACAGCCCCAGGATATGTTTATCAATTGTAATGATTGTGCCACACTAATGAAGGATGTTTATGTGGAAGGGTGTGGTAGGTGTGGGGAGTGGGGCATATGGGAATCCCTATATTTTTTGTGTAACATTTATGTAATCTAAGTATCTTTTAAAAAATAAAAAATAATTTAAAAAGACACCTAGCAAGAGAAGCAGAAAATGTTCTCCTCCCTTCAAACTTGTATAAAGACAACCCTTGTCCTGGGTCAGTAAACAGTCCTTGCAAATGTTATTTTGAAATACATCCAAATTCCTGAGGTGGCTGCTATTCTTTGAGGAATGTCCCATGACCTCTAATGCCAGGGAAGTCAGATGATTAGACTCAGCTCCTGGCCAGGTTACTGATACTGAAGTGCACGTTTACTCTGTGTGATGGTTACACTAGTGTGTCAAATGGGCTTGGTAATGGTGCTTGTTATTTTGGTTAAGCAAGAACTGGCTTCATTTTTACTATGAGGACATTTTGTGCAGGTAAATCATTAATAATGTGATTGAATTTATGGCTGTTTACATCTACAATCAACTAAGGAGGTTTCTTTGATCAATAAGAAATGCCCCATCCAATCTGATGAAGGCATTACATGGATAAATGATGATTTCAGCAGTCAGAAGAGAAAATTGACATCATTATTTCAGCCAGCAGTTTCCCTAGGGGAATTCTTCTTAGTCTTCATTGGAGAACTTTTTTTGCAGCCTGTCCTATGAAATTTGGATTTGTGCATCCCCATAGTTGTGTGATACAATCTTATAAATTTCATAATATTTATAGATATCTCCTGTCAGCTCTGTTTCTTTAGAGAAAACTGACTCATACACTCCAGGAAATGTGGCTTGTGTGTTTGCTTTAGTAAACTAGGACAGATTCACTGGCACATCTCACTTCTCCTGAATACAATAAACTGCCACCCTGTATGATTTCTTACTTGAAGAACATGTGAGAGCCAGTAGCTCATTCAAGTCAACACAGTATATGAAAAAGCAAAACTCAAATCCCTGGCTGTAGTAGAAACAGGATTTAATATGATATTCAAGTATAGGATTTGCTATTTACAAAAAATAATTATTATTTCTACATATTAGGTAATTTTTTGGTGTTTATTATACAAATAATTCAATAATCCTCTCATTCCCTCATATATACCCTCCCACAAACCCTGTCTTATGTGGTCCATAAACCCCAGGATCAGTGGGGTGTGGCTGGTGCTCAGCTTGAGATTTGACAGGCTTGGACCTGGCTGGGCCCTTCCTCCCTCACTCATGGAATCTTTGACTGTGTGGAATTGACCACTGATTTCTTCTCCAGACATGAGGGATTAGGGTGATTGTGGGTGGGGAAGCTGTCACTTCAGGTAGGTTGTAATGATAGTATTTGGTCCACCTTAGAAAGGCTAAAGTGTGGCAAGGCAGAGATGGGACCCCTGGTCGTGGGTGGGTGCCAATGGGCCTGAGGAGAGTGCAGTGCCTCCTAAGGCAATTAGTTGTCCACTGGAGTCCAGCTTGTCAAGGGACAGGGTCATGCCAGGCAACAGGAGAGGTTCAGGGGTGAAAGTGGAGTCAGGGGTAGGGTCACTATAGCTGGTTGGGAGAGAAGTGCTCACCTGGCTTGGCATATTCTGGTTTGGGAAGGCTAACCCTGCTGACAAGCTAGACCCAAGAAGGATGACCCTGAGTTTGGCAGGCACCAGTGACTGTTAGTAGTTCCCTTTGTGAAATTCAGTCCCCTCTTATTTCTCCACATAATGTTTGAGTGTGCTTCTTTATTGATTTTAGTTCCCATTGGAAAGGACTGCTTGCTCAGGAGGAAATGATAGATACCTGATGATTCCATTGAATTAAAGAAATTGGCACTGTCAGGGATCTTCAGCTCTGGTGGAGATGGGCAGAGGGGTGATCAGCTGTGCCACCAGTTGTCACAGACTAAATCTCCTCTTCTGGACCCCATGAGGGTCAATCTACACCAGAGACATGAGCCACCCAATCCAGCTCCAGGACCAGCAAGGACCCCTCTGATTGATGCCTGCCCAAAGACAAGACCCCAGAAACTTTGATCCCAAGGAATCTTGTTTAAAAGTTACCAGACTCCACCACTGGTAACCTCAGCCTAGAGCTGTCAGAGGGCCTTCCAATATGGTCACACCACTCCCCATGACCTGATGCCTTCACTGATGGCAATCTTGGAGTTGGAGGAAGACTTATATAATGATGTCATGTCTCCTGAATCCCACACTCCTCCATACAAGGCTACTGAAGACCAGGAAATGGCAGGCCAGTGACAGTTCTCTTGAGTAGGGAGACAGGGAGGCCTCCATGCCTTGGTATACCTCACAGCAAGCAAGGACTTCCTCTCTGATCATAGTTTCCACCTGTCCCTTCTGGCCTAGAGCCTGATAAAAGGCAATGCTGAGCTGGAATTCTTACTCCTGCCTGGAATGTATGCCTATATTTCTAGACTCATCCCCTCTAGGCCTCAGTTTTCCTTTTCTATTGGATGCAGTCCAACCCACCATGGGCATCTCACCAAAATTGTCATGGAGGAAAAGAGAATATTTAAAAATCAACTTCCAGGGAGTCAGGACTAGTACGTAAGGTTAACGCTTGAGAGAGCATGATCGGCTCAACAAAAAGAAATAGGTACACTTTGGACACAGGGTCATAGTATATGCTTTCATATTGACTGCTTTCCTCACCAATTGGGGATGAGAAACAGGCACAGAGGTCAAAAGTAAATGCTCCATTGATCCAGGTCCCAGACTGCCTAACTTTGTGTCTCTGCTGTGAATCTGATTTGGCTCCTCAGAGGCTCCAAAGGGGATTAAGGAGATTTTGCTTTGTTTTCAGCATCATACATGCATGGATTTTTTTTAAAACTTTATTTTGTACATTTAATAATAGAAAATATAAACAATTAAAAACTAAAAAGTAAACACAGATGAATAAATATATACATTTCTCAATTAAATGCAATGGATACATATAAAATTTTTTTAAATCAAACAATATATTACACAATATATTTGGCTCATAGTAATGCATTCATACAGTATTTGTCCTTTTGTGTCTGGCTTGCTTCACTCAACATAATGTCCTCCAGGTTCATCCATGTTGCCATATGCTTTATGACTTCATTTCTTCTTACAGCTGCATAATATTCCATCGTGTGAATAGACCACAGTTTGTTTATCCATTCATCTGTTGATGGACACCTGGGTTGTTTCCAACTTTTGGCAATGGTGAATAATGTGGCTATGAACATCAGTGTGCAGATGTCTGTTCGTGTCACTGCTCTCAGTTCTTCTGGGTATATATCCAGTAGTGGTATTGCAGGGTCATGTGGCCAGTCTATATTCAACTTCTTTAGGAACTGCCAAACAGTCCTCCATAGTGGTTGTACCATCCTGCATTCCCACCAACAGTGAAGAAGTGTTCCTATCTCTCCACATCCTCTCCAACATTTGTAGTTCTCTGTCTTTTTAATAGTGGTCTTTCTGATAGGTGTGAAATAATATCTCATTGTAGTTTTGATTTGCATTTCCCTAATCATGAGTGATGTTGAGCATTTCTTCATGTGTTTTTCTGCCATTTGTATTTTTTCTTCAGAGAAATGTCTATTCAAGTCTTTGGCCCATTTTTTAATTGGGTCATTTGTCTTTTTATTGTTGAGTTGTAACATCTCTTTATATATCCTGGATATTAAACCCTTATCAGATATGTGATTTCCAAATATTTTTTCCCATTGAGTTGGCTGCGTTTTCACCCTTCTGACAAAGTCCTGTGAGGGAAAAAGTGTTTAATTTTGAGGAGGTCCCATTTATCTACCTTTTTTGTTGTTGTTGCATGTACTTTGAGTGTAAGGTCCAAGAAACCACCAACTATTACAAGGTCTTGAAGATGTTTCCCTACATTTTCTTCTAGTAGTTTTATGGTCCTGGCTTTTATATTTAGATCTTTGATCCATTTTGAGTTGATTCTTGTATAGGGGGTGAGATAGGGATCCTCTTTCATTCTTTTAGTTATGGATATCCAGTTCTCCCAACATCATTTGTTGAAGAGACTGTTTTTTCCCATTAGTGTGGACTTGGTAGGTTTGTCAAAAACCAGTTGACTGAATAGGTGAGGGTATATTTCTGGATTCTCAATTTTATTCTACTGATCGATGTGTCTATCTTTATGCCAGTACCATGCTGTCTTGACCACTGTAGCTTTGTAATATGTTTCAAGGTCAGGCAGTGAAATTCCTCCCACATTGCTCTTCTTTTTTAGAGTACTTTTGGCTACTCAAGTGCACTTACCCTTCCAGATGAATTTGGTAATTGCCTTCTCTAATTCTGGAAAGTAAGCTGTTGCGATTTTGATTGGTATTGTATTGAATCTATAAATCAGTTTGGAAGAATAAATATCGTGAAGATGTCAATCTTGCCCAAACTGATTTATAGATTCAATGCAATACCAATCATGCATGGATTTTGATATTTGTTATTTGTACCCACAGCAGTCATGATAGTTATGGATGCAGAAAACATTATATCTTTGCCATAGGACACCTTGCAAGGGGAGTGTGTGTGTATGGCCTCATGGCCAATGGGCAAGTGGAGAGGCCTTTTTCTTGGTTTCTGAATGATGACAGATTTCAACTAGGTTCTTCACGGCCCCAGTCACATACAGGGATCGTACAACACTAAGAGATGGAGCAGAAAATAGGAAGCTTCTTCAGGATCTAAGGGCATCCTTGGGAGAGGTAGGAATGTGTTCAAAATTCTGACCACCACCCTTTGGGCAGATTTTTGGCAGCAGATAGTCTCGGTCCTGTGAGCTATGATGTGCTGGGGCCACCCCCCTTCCTGCTGTCCCCTTCCTGATGTCCTCTCCAATAAGCCCCCCTGACTTACTTCAAGCCTCTGGATTCAATTGCACTACCTTGTAGTCCTCAGGATTGTGTTCCTTCAAATTGTGCTTCTCTATGGCCCTGTGGAACATGGCTGTAGCCTAATCTTGGCAGACCAGCTGGGGAGTATCAAAAGACAGGCCATCAGGACTTGGGCCCTGGAGCTAGCTCCCTGAAGAGCAGTAGATGGAATTTCTTTTGAGATGTGTCAGCACTGAGAAAATAGCTCTGATCAACCAGGCAGGGCTGGGTGAATAGTTGACTCATTGTCTTCTTATGCTACCCTGGGAGATCGCTGTGGAATGAAAGGGATATTCTCCAATCTTCAAAGACCACATCTACTATAAGAACTTCCCTCTCTCTCACAGCTTATTCCCCTGAAAGCTGAGCCCTTTCCCTTTGGTCCTCAGCCTGCAGAGCTCTTATGGCTTTCAATGACACCAAGGGCACAGGGCCACCGTAAAGGAGTGTTGGAGATAGATGTGGAGAGGCTGGATTGGTCTCTTTTTTTTTTTTTATTATTATGGGTAAAAATCAAAATTCTCACAATACATACAAACATTTGCAAAATGATATATAAATATATATGCATATATGTGTATTTGCTTACAAAAATGTTGTTTATATATATATATATATATACTTATATTTTAAGAGGGTATATATGAAAAACCCAAAGCTAACATCATTTTCGACGGTGAAATCCTAAAAGCCTTCCCTCTGAGATCGGGAACAAGACAAGGATGCCCACTATCACCACTCCTATTTAACATTGTCTTAGAAGTACTTGCACGAGCACTGAGACAAGAAAAGGACATAAAAGGCATCCAGATTGGAAAAGAAGAAGTAAAAATTTCATTATTTGCAGATGACATGATCCTATACATAGAAAGCCCTGAGAAATCGACAACAAGGCTTCTAGAACTTATAAAGGAGTTCAGTAATGGATTGGTCTCTTTAAACTCCTCCCAGCAAACCTCAGGCATCTCATTGCCCCTGAGATCTGCACCATGGAAAACTTCCTCCAGGATGACAATATGGATGATATCCAAGAACAGACACTTAGTCCAAGCCTGGATGTCAGGGAGGAGGAGAAACTGGAAGCCCATGGGTATATTTGATGGGCCTTACTGAAGCATGTGACAGACCTCATCTGCCTCACCTAGAGTGCCGGGGCACAGACTGGGCTCAGATGAAAGGCCATACAAGGCAGAATTTAGTTACCATCCTTTAGCTCCAGGTGGCCAGAAAATCACAGTGCCAGTCAGGTGTGTAACATGGCACTTCAGCCAGCATGTAGGTGGGTTGGGGATGGGGTGGTATGATCTGCAGATCTATCCAGGATCAGGTCCCTCCATGCCACTACCCTGGGGTAACCCCTCCTCCCTGCTCAGATGTCAGTAAAAACCCTTATCTGGCTTTCCTGGCCTGCCCCAAACAGGACCTAATGTGACACAATCCCTATCTCCTCTGGCATCACTTCACACCCTGAGCCCTGCACCTTTACTTCTGGCCTTCTTACTGCTCCTCAGATGGATCAAGCACATGCTATGCTTGGAGATTTCCAGGCTATTCCTCTTTTCCTTCCATTCAGAGGCTACCCAAGTGAGTTCTTCCAAGCTGTGTGACCTCAAGATGGAAGCTTGAAATCTCCATCTACCATCCTTAGCCCTGAATGTCTTTGTACCATGTTTTTGCTCCTTCAAGATCTGAATGTCTGTGCTTCCCAATCGACTAGTCTGGCAGCTCCAAGAGGGCAGGGTGGGCACATATCAATCATTCCTCATTCACTGCCCAACACTGTGAGTGGCTCCAGAAGACAGCCACCTGCTTGACTCACCAGGATCCTATTGTAATTGTTGTCAGAGACCATGCCAAGGCAGACAAAAATAATTCAGTATTCACCTACCTCTTTGTTATAGAGCATTTCCTGGCCAGGTGTTCTGTGAGTGCACAGTGTCACTTTGAGCATGGCGTGGGTCAAAGAGGATGAGGTACTGCTGGAGGCTGAGGTGACACCAAGTAACTCCAGGTATGAAGTGGGGTGGGTTCACCAAACTGTGGGGGACATCAAGAACAGAAGTCCTGGAGCCTGGAGGAAACACCAGGCTAGTGACAGTCTCCAGGAAGCTTCAAAGAGCTGTCTTTCAAGCTGGGACACCTCCACCCACTTTGTGGGTGTGGAGAAATGAACACAGGCACTGGGAAGTTAGGACAAGGGGCTGGACCTTCAGGGAAAAACTGCAGACAGGCACCTTCTTCTCCTGACCATCAGGGAACTCGGGGTCAAGGCCCACGTGCATTTTCTGATCCTGGTTGCAAGCATTAGATAGGAACGTGGGGTATAGGCAGCTGCATCTTCTCTGCTATGGTCAGAGCCACACAGGAGCTGGAGAATCGAGGGGGAGGTGACACTACTGCTGGTCTTGGTGCTGTGTCCCAGTTGGCTGGAAGGAAGGGTGGCATGCCTGAATCCCCCAACAAGACCCCATCTATGATCTCAAGATCCCACTGCCCTCTAGGCTCTGGGCTCCCCACCATGTGCTCCTTAAGTCCAGAGGAGTGATGGGCACCAACCACTGGAGAGATCAGTCAGTACCACCCATTTTCTCCAGGGTAAACAAGCCCAGAATGGTGGGGGGCTTGACCTTGTCACAGAGCTGGCCAGAGGTGAAGGGATCCTGACAATAAACTGTCAATTCCCAGAGCCCCCTTGAAGCTTGAAGGGACACTGAGCCCTGAACAGCTGTACTTGCCTGCCCTGGATTGCAAAGGCATCTGGGAGGTTTTTGGCCTGGAAGGTGTGGCTGGTTGACAGGGACGGGGGCCCAATTCAGAAGACAGGTGGTAGCTACAGGGAAGTTGTCTTCTGTGAGACTACCAGAAGAGAAACCTCAGGGGTCCCCCCCAGAGTTTCATATGAAGAATTCCTGGAATCCTAAGGGTCTTCAGGCCAAGGGTCTGATGGTGACCAAGAGCCCTGTTTGCACTGGGAAGATAGGACAATGATCTGGCCTTCAGGAAGAAACTGCAGAGAGGCACCTTCTTCTCCTAGCCATCAGAGGGCTCAGGGTTAAGGCCAATGTGGATTTCCTGATCATGGTTGCAAGCATTGGCCAGGAATGAGGGGTATGAGGCAGCTGCATCTTCAATGCTGTGGTCAGAGCCACACTGTTGCTGGACACTCGAGTTTGAGGTGACACCACCGCTGGGCTAAGTGCTGGTTCCAGGTGGCTGGTGGGAAGGGTAGCATTCCTGAATCCTCCAACAAGACCCCACCCACATCCTCATGCTCCACTGTCCTCTGGGCCCCCTTCCATGTGCTCTTTCGTCCCACAGGAGCCATGGGCACCAGCCACTGGAGAGATCTCTTAGCATCACCCATTTTCTTCAAGGGAAAACAAGCTCAGAATGATGGGGAAATTGATGCTGTCACAGAGCTGGTCAGGAGTGGAGAAGGGACCCTGTCACTAAACTGTCAGTTCCCTGAGCCCTCTCATAGTCAAAAGCAACACTGAGCCCTGAGACAGCTGCACTTGCCTGCCTTGGATTGGTAACATATCTAGGAGGTTTTTGGCCTGGACTGTGTTGCTGGTTGACAGGGATGGGGGCCTGTAGCAATTTATTTTTTATGAATTCCAAAATAGATATTGGATTATGTTTCTGAACTGATCTCTTCCTCTGGGCATTTTAGATTGGGTTGGATTCAGAGGCTTCACTTTTATTTGATTAAATAATGATCACATGGCAGAGGAGAAAGTTTTTTATTTATTTATTTATTTTTATTTTTATTTTTTTTATTGTGGGTAAAAATAAAAAATTTCACAATACATACCAAATTTGTAAAATGATATATAAATATATATGCATATATGTGCATTTTGCTTACAAAAATGTTATTTATATATATATATATATATATTTTTTTTTTTTTTAAGAGGTGCTTAGATTACCTAAAATATTACACGGAACCCACTGGGATTCCCATGTTGCCCACCTCCCACACCTCCCACCACATCCCACACAAACATCTCCCACAAGTGTGGCCCACCACCCTCAATGGACTTACACATCCTGGGGCCTTGCCACCAACCATAGACCACAGTTCACATCGTAGACCACACTCTCTCCCACTTTAAATCAGCACACACCACTCAGAGGAGAAAGTTTTAATGCTGGCGCTCTGGGAAGTAAATACACAGAGAAGCAGATATGTGAGGAAAGAGGAAAGGCTCCATTAGACATGGCAGGGGCCCCAGGAAGAGAGACAAGCTGTTTGCCTGATAGTTTACAACTGGCCTTGTGGAGTGAGCAGAGCAGCTGAGCCCAAAGAGAAATGAGCCCTGGGAGAGAGATGAAACATAGCCTACAGTTGATATTGGAAGAAGCTGGGACTATAGAGCCTTAAGAGGAAGAGGAAGGCTGAACCCTTGCAGACATTGACAGCCATCTTGCTGCAATGCATGGCAAGAGACTTTGGTGAAGGAAGTAACCTACACTTTATGGCTTGGTAACTGTACGCTTCTACCCCAAATCCCCCAAAAATACCCTTTATAAAAGCCAGCAGAATTCTGGTATTTTGCACCAGCACTCCTTTGGGGTGTGACCAGAAGAGAAACCTCAGGGCTCCCTCATAGAGTTTCATCTGAAGAAGTCCTGGAATCCTAGGGGTCTCCAGGCCAAGGGTCTGATGGTGACCAAGAGCCCTGGCTGCAGTCTCTCTGGACCTGGATGAAGGGGAGGGTTGCCCTGCTGTTGCCCAACTTCTACCCTGCCCTTATTTCTGTCTCATTGAACTGCTTCAATGCCCCAAAGTGAACTGCTTCAATACTCCAAACCAGGAATGAAATTATTAGGAAACAGGTGGTTATAGGAGCAGCTTGACTACAGGAACTGGATCTGCAAAAGGACCTGGTATTCCAGGGATGAGAGGGAAGGAGCAGATGGAGGAAGCATGGGTGGATCTGCTGGGGAGGACAAGGGCTACTGCCCATGTCAGGGTCTGTGCTCTCATGGAGTCCCCTCTCACCTGCACCCTCATCCAAGACATAACTATTCTCAGAACAGGAGTCACACAGCTCCTTCCCCAGGAAAATGTCTCTGATGCCACAACCTACCACAATTCAGTGTGACATGTCTATCTCATCTCTTAGAGTCCAACTCTCCCCTAAACAAAGCAGAAGGCAGATGGAGTAATGGAATTTCCTGACCAGGTGGGTCTCTGACTTCACCCCCAACCCACACCATACCCATGCATCGATGACAACAGCTACTTACCTTTCTCCTTCTTAAATAATAGGCCATTCTCTCCTGCAAGGCAGACAGCCCATCTCCATCAGAAGAGTTCCCTAATGCCATTACCAGCTCTTCTCATCCCTTCTCATGTGCATTACTGGGGTGACCCTACAGGGGACAGACCAGCACCCCCAGGACTTGGAATTATTCAGGATTGAAGCATTAAAGGAGGGTGACCTGGGGCATATGTGATGACAGAGGTAGAGTCTGTGGGGACAGAGTGAAGGGAATGTTTAGCCTCTCCCACAATTTTCAGCCATGGAGGGGCCAACCGTGCTCTCCCATGAAGACGACTCCTGATTCAGAGGCCATGCCTAGCTCAGGCAGAGCCTTATGCAGTTATGCAATCAGAAATGAATCCATCTACTTATTTATCTGGAAAGTGGACCTGACCCCTTCAGCTCATAGGGATGCAATGAAGTCCCTATGGACACGTGTGCCCAGTGCTGAGAACCCAGGACATTTGAAGGGGCTCTCTCTCCAAAGACTCTGGGTCCTAACTGTACCCCATAATGACCCCAGGCCCACTTACATCCAGGTGGTCCTGTAGAGATGAGTCCATCATAGCCAGTTCCCTAAGGAATATCCTCAAGTAGGGAAGAGTGCCCAGTATGATAAAATGTGGCATCAGGTGGGGAAACTCCCCGACTCAGATTCATACAGCCACATGGAGCTCTCACTAGGCCAATATGGGAATCTTCACCAAAATATCCCTTCTAGTTACCTAGCAAATCAGGGTCCTTTGATGTCTGGAGGTCAGCCCTGCCCTGTACCATCCTGGCCACAGCCATACTTACCCTCTCCTGCAGATACAACTCCTGGGTTCTCTATGGCTTCATCTCCAGAGTGGAATTCTTGGAGGTCCCTCCTTTCGGAGTTGGAGATAAGGTCAATGAGGCCATCATCCCTTCATCCAATTGACCCTACAGCCTGTCCTGTCTCCTTGGACAGGCTGCATTCTTTGACTGGCAGAAATTCTGCTGCCACCAGCCATGAGCTTTGATTGAAGATGTGAAGCCCAGCTCCAAGTCTTTCTGGGTTTGTGACTTAGATGAGCAGCCTGGCCTCCATGAGCCAGGTGGCTCATCTGTAAAGTGTAAGTATGAACTGCACTCTTGAAGATTCAGACCTACATCCTGTTACTTTGGTCTCTGCATCACCTTCTCCAACTTGGAGCCACAGGAAAACTCATTGACATTCCTGGCCTCCCTTGAACCTCTCCCCTCTCCATGAAGACCCCACAGTTTTGTCATCAATCCATTTGCAAATAAGAACACATAGGCCTAAGAGGGCAGTTGCTTGGCCCTGGCCTCACAGGGCATTGAAGGAATCTCTGGCAGCACCCTCTAAGTGTCAGGTCCTGTCTGAAGTCTCCTAACCATCAACCACCATGGACCAGGTTTCAGTTAACCAACTCTCACAGTGTGTAGCCAGGTATGCATCCAGAAGAGCCACGGAGGGAGAGGGAAGCTGTGTCTCTGGAAGCCTAGTTGAGCAGCTCCTTATTCCTAAACACTTGGAGTCTCTGTTCCACAATCTTTGCTCAAGACCATGCCAAATACTGCTCTTGACCCAAACAGCTCTTCAGGAATTTCGTGTGGAGAAGTTTCTCTTGTCCATCCAGGAAAGGTTCTCCTGATGTATCAGCTCTGACTGGACAGGTAGGACCAAGGCTGCCAGCAGCACTGGGCATTGATATTTTGCTCCCTGTTTTCCTGTTTTACAAGAGCCACCATGATTCATAACACTTCTGAATAATTCTCATAACCATCTGGAGATGACACTGCAGTGAAGACCCCAGAATGAAACTTCCCATGTAAAGGAGACCTGTTAAATCTCCTGGCTCAGCATATCCTCCTGTAAAAGCCCAACTGCTGCCACAACATCTGATGACCAGGTCATACTGCCCCCCCCCCCGCACTGTTCCCCAGCTGTGGATGGCCAAACAAATCTCTCTTCCTCTAGGTCAAGAAGTGATCAAACTGGAATTTATCAAAGAAACTTTCACTGTGAAACCAGGAGCCCACAGTTTTCCCTGACCCACGCTTTGCTTTCACTTTACCTGGTTCAGCAGGTCCCTGCTCTGTGTGCTGTTTTTCACTGTTTGGTATTCACAGGTGCTGTTCTTTTGGGGAGAAGTAATAAAAAGTTTGAGGACTGTGATAAATGGTAACAGAGCAAATCTGTGTGATTTTGGACACAAAGAATCCCAACTGCCTGGATGAGTGGTTATGAATCTAGATGACTCTGACCCTTCCAGGATCACAGGGTAATGATTGAACTCTTATGTGACACAGCCAGCCCTCCCATTCCATGGCACATGAGCAGCTTTTTTTGTTTTTATTTTTTTACCAATTTTGATTTCAATTGGACAAATTGTAGTGGGGACTTGCTGCAATCCCTTGGAAAGTTCCAAGTTGACTCACCTCTGTACCTGATAGGTAAAATAAACCACTTGTCCTCAGGAAAAACTGCTCCTTCAGGTCAAATGGAGATGGGATGTCCACCCAAGAGTGGATTATGGCCCCAGGAAGTGCTGCCTTCCTGCAGAGCCCAGGCCACTGAGGCTTATTGCCTACCCTAAGATAGGTCCCTCATCTCCCTGGACTACTGTGGAGAGACAAGCCCACCTGGAAACTTCCTCTCATATCTCCTTCAGATAGTGGGTTGAGTTGCTCTGAAGAGCAGAGAGGATGGGGGTCCCTGTGTTTTGTTCTCTGCCCATCTGTTGTCCATTACATGTGAGAACCAGGATCCTATGTGTCAAGGAGGGGAGAGCTGTATCTTCCTCAAATCCGTCCTCACTACTTCCATGCAAAGGACAAGGGCCCATACACCATATGATAAGGCAGGTATTTCTGCCATCCTGATAATTCCTCTGGAGTCTCTCTATTGTTCAGATGCCCATACACTCTTGAGTCTACAGCCAAGGGCTTCCTTTGGATGTCTGCACTCATGTCCAGTACCCATCAGTGTCTAACACATTTTGAGGCTGTGGAAGCCTTTTGGACAGATGGGTGGATGAGACATGGACCAAGCTGCAACTCTGAGAGCTCTCCTCTGCCTCCCAATCGGCCAATCCCCCAACAAGCCTTCACTTGTTCTATCTCTATGGTTAGTCTCCTATGATCTACTAAAAAGGGGGGGCGGGTGGGGGATGAGACCTTCAGAATTAGAAACTTGCTCAAGTCATCAGATTGGAGAATGGTGGATCTGTGATTTAGATTCAGGTCCCTGTACCCAATTTCAGGCAATGGCAAGTTAGGGAGAGCATATTCCAGAAAAGATAAGCCTAGCTCCACTCTTCTGAGCCCAGATGCTCACCACATACATCAGTCATCTGCTCTGCCACCCATTTGGGAATGAATGACAGGAAGTGGGCTTTCACCTCACTCAGCCCAATATCCAAGGTTTCAAGTATGGAGCAGGAAGGCTCTTGAGCTGAAGGTAGCGCTGGCATGAATATCAGATCCAGAGGTGGCAATAGAGGTGGCATTGTAGTTACCTCCAGCACTGACACTGTTAGTACTGGTAGTGAAGTAAGTCATTCCCAGCTCTGCAATGACAGAACTTCTGCAGTTGACAGTGAAGGTGGTGATGGAACTGCCACCATCTCTGGACATGGTTCTTCTGCTGGCAAAATGTATTGCTTTAGATTTAGAAGCCAACAATAACTTAACTTCTTGAGGTGACAGTAGAGGTTGCTTTGGAGCTTCGGCCAGTTCTGTAAATGATGGTACAGCTGGTGATGTCACAGGCTGCAATTCCAGAGTCAGTGATGATATAAACTCTGGAGGTAGCACTGGAGGTGGTACCAGAGGTGGCTGTAGCTCTTCAGTAGGCATGATGTCTGGTACCAGTGATGGAAATGGCTCTGGAGGTGCCACTGAAGTGGCTCTGACTGAAAAGGCAAAGGAAGAAGATGCAACAACAGGACTGGATTTCTATTGGCCTTCCCAAATAAGGAAATGATTTCACTGCCTGTAACAGCAGCCCCACTCACACAAGCCACCCCAGGAAGTCTTCCCAGATTGCAAGCCTCCAGGTTAGTTGTCTGAGTTACTCTTTACTCAAGTTCCTCCTTGTGTGACCCAGCCATGTCCATTTCCAGGCAGGGTAGTATGTATTCAGCCCAAGTGTTCTTCACACCCTGTCACTGTTTCAGTGAGCTCTATCTGCTCCAACTGAGAAAGGAGAACTTGAGCATGGATCTACAGGGCAGACTCAGGCAGGTTGACCTGTGCAAAGTTCACCAACTGCTTGAGGCAGGGAAAGTATAGGTGCTAAAAGAAATCCTCTGAGTATCTAATCAGTCAGGTGCACAGAATGCAGGAGCCAGTGCTGGGGTGTGCAAGCAGCTGAGAGGAACAGCCATTGCTGCCACAAGGCCCTCTGATGACCACCTCCTGTGTCAGGGCCTATGTAAGACAAGCCAGACATACTTTTTTGTTTCCCTGAGCTCCCACCCCCTGGAACATAACCTCCATGAGGATAGGGGCTATTCTATCAGCTCTGATAATTGCACACCATTCCCACACAGTTTAAGCTTCATAAAATCTGACCCATAAGGGACAATACCCTGTCCTCCTGCCATAGCCTGTCCTGGTCTCTCATGGTCCCTCAAACTGTTTATCATGCAATGAGCTGATGCCCCTTCCTATGCAATCCATGTTTGGGTCTATTCTTTCCCCTGACACTGGCCTCCCAAAGGGCATGGACACAGACCACCCCAGCTCCCTGGCAGCCAGGTTCACATAAATGAGTACTGAGGCAGATTTGTGACTTGCTATATCAACACACCTCCAGATCTGGGTCCCTTGTGTGTATTGGGTGCAGGATCAAGCAGATCTTGGGTGGGACCTGGCTGGCTTCAGAGCCTCCAGGGTGCCTTCTGCACCATGTGCACTAGAACACTTCCACAGTTCTCCTTGCATCCTGTCCTGCTGCAGGGAATTGACCCCTAGCCTCTGTTCTCCAGTGGGAATCATGGGAGCCAGGCTTCTGCTCTCACTCCTGCCACCAACCCCATACTCCACATCCTGTCTAGGAAGAAGGAGGCCCTCATTCTGCAATCAGAGCTCAGTCTTTTTCAGACATTCCTGGCATTCTCAAGCTCCATCAACAAAAGTGTGTTCATCACTGTATCTGGAGGAGACATGAGGGTGCCACCTATAAATACCTGGGTGCACCTCCTTTTGCTATTGTCTAGTGTTGTTTCCTGACTCCCTGATTAAAAGGGAAGCCCAGATGTGGAGGGACTTTTCCAACTTTGTTCACTGAAGTCAGCTAAGGGTCTTAGAAAGAGCCTTCACATATGAGACACTTCCTAGATATTTGATGAATGAAGGAGACCAAAGCCGCACCATCCTTGAAAAGTAGTGGGAACCTGTGGCTCCTCTGCCAGCTTCCAGTGATCCCACTCAGGCTGCTTCATTTTAGAGAACCACATAGATGGAATTTCAAACTTCCTTTCAATGGGAATTGAAGTTTCCAAAGGTCACTTTGAGGCGATGCTTTTTCAGTTGGAGAGGAAATAGCTACATGTTGACAGGTACACTGAAACACCTTCAATGGCTCAGCCCATTGCAGTCTTGACAAGGACACCAGCAAGTTTTTTCTTGCTCCCACCTCACTTTTCAGAGTTGCAAACTGAGGCTAGAGGCTGCAGTGAGGTTTCCAATTCATACAGCTGGTGGGTGGCAGAGCCATCACTGTGGAAGAGGAGCAGTCACACACCTTATAAGCAGCTGGGCCAGCACCTTTTGGAGGGAGTTGAAGGCTCAGTAATTTTCCAGGAAGATGTTTAGATAGGCTAGGTCACCCTCCAGGGTCGCAGGCACCAAGGGCTCCATGAGCTTCTTCCAAGTTCCCCCCATTCAGTGGGCTTTTGGCTGTTTCAGGACTTCTTATCTGCTAACTTGTTTTCACATTGGGAAGGGGTGGAGAAGGAGCATATGGTCAACATTTGTCCCATGAACCCCAGGAGCTTAGGGGAGCAGACCTGCACTGTCCAAGCCCTCTGTCCCTTGAAGCAAGAAGTGGGACAAAAGTGCCTGTAGCAGAAAAATTTCCCAGTCTCCAAAGTAGAATTGACATGATGGAATAATTATATTATTTGATCCTTCCTGTCACTCTGTTAGTTGATGAGTAGTGCAACCTCTCTGTTTCACTGCCTTGAAAGATCATGATCCCCATGATTCCTCACATGTCATCCCCTTTCTGAGTTAAGGAATCCTCAAGTAGCTGCTCAGGGTCAGAACTCAGAGCCATTCATGCTGGAGCCACATGACATTCTCTCAGTCCTATAGCAAGTGTGATTTGCTCCAGACATGATTGGAAAGGTCTGATCACATCTCATCCTCCCCACTTTGGATGCAGTGCATGGAGACATAAGAGATTATGAGAACACCTTTGATTTCCAAGCAACACACTGATTTTTGTCTTTTGCATTAATGGATTTGCTCTGGCAAATGGGTAAATGCCAGGAGTTTCCAGTTGGTAGAGAGACCCCCACAGGGCTGAGGATCTGAACTGAAGGCTCAGAGAAGAGCAAATGCAAATGGCTGATTGGTGATTCTCTACCCCTCAAGGGACAATTGCGATAAAAATCACTTAATCTGTACCATTTCCCCTGACACCAGATTGGTCAAAAGGAAAGAAAATGTTAACAGTCCGGCTTGGGGGTTGCAAGGAACTGAACCACTGCAATCTTTTGAAAGTTCTATGGCTCAAACTGTTAAATTTCTCTGTGCATGTTTGTGACTTAGCCATCACATTCCTAGCAGTCTATTCTGGGAGACAGGGAGGAGGAACAAGTCATTAGGATAAATGCAAGATATTCCCTCTAACACTGCAGACATGGCCCCAGAAAGGAATCCTTTCAAGATCTGAGAACAAGGAGAGGCTGAACCATAGCTATATGCAGCCTCCTTTATGGAATATTATTACATCTGAATGAGGCCACTATTCCTGGCCTGGAAAGTTCAAGGGGATGTGTTATATGAGTGTTCATTTTGTACACTCACATGTCATAAAGTGAGCCCCTTCTTTAAGATTCAAAACCATCCTTTAGACAAGAAAAGCTGTACAGATTAGTGAAGGTGTAAAGGACAGCCCATCCAACTGCTCCAGGGGACACCTGGGTTCAAAAAGTGACAATAAAAACAGAAGTAAAATGCAGAGGTAACATTGACATCAGCAACAGTTAATACAATATTGGGGTAGCAGATGTGGCTCAAGTGATTGGGTTCCCATCTACCATATCAGAGGTCCAGGGATTGATACCTGGGGACTCCAGGGAAAGGCATGATGGCCTGCACAGAGTGCTGCCCCATGTAGGATGGCTGGCTCAGACAGGAGTGCTAGCCCATACAGGAGTGCTGGCCTGTATGGAGAGCTGGTGCAGCAATATGATACAGCAAAAAGAGACAGAGAGGGGGGCCAATAAGAGACACAGAAGACCAGGGAGCTGAGGTGGTGCAAGAGATTGATCACCTCTCTTCCACTCTGGAGGGTCCAGGATCAGTTCCTAGAGCTGCCTAATGAGAAGACAAGCAGACACAGAAGAACACACAGTGAATGGACACAGAGAGCAGAAAATGGGGGGGGGAGAAATAAATAAATATTTTTAAAAAACAATATTGGCTTCTCTTTTCAGATGCTCCTACAAATTTTGAAAAGTGACTTTACAACTGGCCAAGAACAGGGCTTCCCAGAGTGGTGGGGTGGGTGAGGGATGGAGGTTCAGAAGCGATTGGGAGTCAGACTGTGGGCCACACATATTGTAAATACATGGAAGGGCTCCAGAGGAAGAGGGTGGGTAGAATCTGGGTCCTCTGGGCTTCTCCAGCTGTTTCAAGACCCAGGCATAGAGATGCCACTCCACATGCTCTCACCTTGAACTGCTCCTCAATTATCTCCTTTGTGCTGCTCTGTAAACACAGTGCCTAGTAGTCAGGTAGGAGGTATCAGGAGGCTGCCTGAAGATTGATGCAGGTAAACACCCCGTGCTCTTCTGGTTCAGATCAGGCACAGTCAGGTGTCTGCACAAACTTCCAGCTCACTTGGAATAGAGATGATATCTATTGGGCCCAGGATAACATTTGGAATGATGCTTAACTCCCTCACAAACACTTGCCTCTCCATGAGCCATCAATGATCTGAGATGTGAACGTGAATGGCTCACCACATTTCCTAATCTGACAATCTGCTTCTGCCCAAGATGGTACTATTCCTCATGCCACCTACACACTGATAGGAGGAGGTATTTGGGGCTGCCAAGGTAGGATGAAAGTGGTGGCATGACCTGACTTGGATGACCCTGGGCCATGCTACCTTACCTTGGGAACTTCCTGGCCAATAACTTCATGGTGGAGAACTGAGACAATGTCTATAGTGATGGAAAAAAGCTTTTATTCCCAGTATTACTGAGGCCAACACATATGGACCTGTGAATGCAGCAGGAGAATATCTTGCTTTCATGTGGGTCTCCAGCTAAGTAAGCTGTGTAGAGGGCTTTCTGTGGAATCCCCATACCTGGTTATTAGTGTTCCAAGTTCTATTGTGCTCTATCTCCAAGGAAGTGATGTCACCTCCAAGGAAGTGAGCTCACCACCCTTACCTGACAGCCCTCAATGGATAAAAGATCCATGAAGTCCCCTCAGGACTTCTAGCTACTCATCTTCCTCAACCATGTCATCCTGTAACCTGGACAGAGTTTCACCAACATATCCCTCCACACAGGTACCTGACGGGAGTTAGGTGCAGACAGAAATCCTAGAATGAGGAGATAGAGTTGGATTCAAACCTGACTAGTACTTCTTATCAGTTTTGTGATCATGGTCTTTTCATTTTACCTCTCAGCATATCCCCATTCTCCTCACCTACACAATTGGGAACATTCTAGCTTCTAATTCTTTGGTCATCAAGTATATGTGAGATAGTAACTGTAAAAATCATGGGCTGGTGTCTCAACAGGTAAGGAAATAATAGATGTAGGGATTATAAGAAGGGGAGTTTCATAACATGGAATAAAACACCTAACAGGGCTGGGCACTGGCTGTGTGACCCTGAGAAAGACAATTTCCTTCTTAGTCTCATTTCTCAGGCTGTGTCACAAAGCATTTGAAAGTAAATGAAAGTTAGATACGATCACTCTCTGGTATGAAACCTTCCAGAGACTTCCCATTATAGTTAGAATCAGATAAAGTGACCCAAATTAACTGAAGTTTTGGATAGTATAAATCTGTTTTACACAAAAGTTTGAGTTTTATTTGAAAACCCCAAGGATTTGTTCTCTTATCACTTTCTTGAAGACATATCCAACATGAGTGGGTGGGTTAAGCAAAGAGCAATGCAGGCTGGTAATGGAGGGGGCTCTAAAATGGCAAAGACTTGGACTGTTCCCAAGTGAAGAAGTTCCCTGTAAGGCTGGCATTGTGTGGGGCAAGCATCCTGGGGAATCTCTTATGAATAAAACATAAAGAATGTCTTTGGTGGAACCTTGCACTGCTGGTTGTAGGGCATGATCCATACTGTCTCATCACAGCCTCATCAACCCAGAACTGGGGCAAGCTTAGTGGGTACATGTCCACCCCTACCCATGCCCAGATCCCAAGTATCAGGCATGGGTGAGGAGGACTACCTCAAATTCTTCCAATGCATATGCCAATGCTATGGTGGGCATCTGCCTCCTCCCAGGGTGGGAATGCTGACTGGAAGGTCCAAAGCTAGCTACTTGTCAAAGAAGTTGTTGAGGAAACTCAGTGAATAGACAGGGCTCCCAGACCTAATGTCATTTATTCCTCTTGCCTGGTTTAAGTTGGTTGACATGAACTCCTTCAATTCATCAACTCAGGGCATGCTGGGAATTATACCTAATCTTTTCTTTCAGCTGCATCACATTCACACTGTGATTCAACTGACATATACAGAATTCCTTCTATTTATACAGCAACATGGGAGGACACTTTGGATCTCCTCCATGCCTTACTACAGCTTAGAGATGGGAGCCAATAGAGATGGTATATAAACATTGTAGATATACAACATTGTAGATATATATTGTGTGAGAACACAGAAAGGCACCCTCTCCAGAGAATGTACAAATCTAAGCAGAGTTTGTAGAGGAGTAAACATTAGAAGTGAGTTGCTGACTGGAGAATGTGTGAACAAACATGCCCTGCACTAGGTCTTAGATATTACTTTATGATGTTGGACAACAAAGGAGGGGATGGTGATGAGTGAACATATAGGAATGACATGAAGATTAAGATCCAGGGACCACACTGCCAGGAGTGTTGCATGAGTTTTTTGAGGAATTTTGTATAATAGTCATTAAACTGGTACCTCCTAAATTACTAAATTACTAAAACATTTCTGTATCCTGGTATGATTGACATTAGAGTTTTTACTAACTCCTGACCTCATCTTCTTGGGGCAGGGGCTGGAGTTTTCCAGCTGGGATTCTGCCCCATTCACTCCTAACTCTGCTTCCCTCTTCATTTTCTAGCCTCCCAAAACCAAGCCCTCTTCAGAGATCACATGAGCCTCCCTCACCCGTGCTTCTACCTCTATGCAGATGGGGACATGTCCCAGAGGTGTGGCTCATATTCTCCAAGGTCTCACAGTCATTCAACATCAAATGTGCTTCAGTTAGGATTAGATTTTATAATTGTCAGAAAACCCAAAACAGTGGCACAAACAAGATAGAAATTTCTTTTCTTCTCATGATGTAGAGAACTCTAGAGGTTGGCAGGGCACACTGACACTGGACTGCCTAAGATGGCTCTTCAGGGATTATTTTTCTTTTTGTACCAGTATCTTTGTATGTGTATTCTTACAACTCTCATGGTCCAAAATGGCTTCTGGAGCTCCAGCCTGGAGCAGCAATCAGGTGGCAGGATGGAGAAAAGGAGGAAGGGCAAAGCAGCCCTTAAAGCTGGGTCACATCCAGCTAACCCAGCCTGCCCACACGCCCACACAGTATTCTGCTCACAACCAATTCACCTGAACTTAATGACTGGTCCCTGTTAATACAAAGGCTATTGATGAAAAAGCACTTTACAAACTATAAAGCCCTAGCACTCTGCCAAACTATTTCTCTAATCATTATTCAAACTTATTACAGGGTCTTTTTCCTTTTTCAAACTTTCAAAGAATTAGCATAAAATAATTATTCCTCCCTCTCAGGTAACATTTGTCCACAAGAGACAATAACTGTTAAATGTTTCTTATGCATATTCTGGAAATGATCATGAAACAAATATGGCATGTGTGTGTGTGTTTGTGGTAGCCCATGCACAACCAATTTTACCATACAGAAAAATAACAAAAGTCATGTATGTATTTAAAATTTTCCAGGAGCAACTACAAAAAAGTTAAAGGTGGTATGTCAAATAATTGTAATATCTATTTCATTGAATTTAATATATATAAAATGTTTTCATTTAACATGTCATAAAGATAAAATATATTAAAGAGATATTTTCTATTCTATTTTCAAACCATGTATTTGCAATCTCCTAACACTTACTGCCCCTCTCATTCCAGATATATGCCTGATGGTTAACTGACCTGGACAGGGTAGGTCCAAGTTCAAATATTCACCTTAATATTTCCACTTAACCATTTTCTTTGGAGCTCAGGATGGTTATTATCAGCATATACAGATAACTATCACTCTCTTTCAAGGCTGCACCTTGCTTCTTTTTGTGGATTTGCAATAAGTGATTTACCAAATATGTTCTGCATAGGTTTCCAGTCTTTTGATGTTTACAAACAACAGCATTATGGGCATCATAATAGAGATGACTGTGTGCATAGGTGTAATTAGATTTTGGAGAAGATGCTAGAATTGGAATTACAAAGTAAAAGTGTCTTGACTTCTCCTTATTACTTAAATACAGAATTCCTCCAACTTCCAGTTCCTATGGCATTCCCAGCCCCCCGCCTCCACCCACATAATTCATTTATCCTTGTATTCCTTTCAGTATTCTAACTTTGTTCTGGGAAGCACTTTGGTGATGTCTTCCTTTTGTTTATTTATTTTATTTACTTATTTATTTATTTTTTTTATTTTTATTCGTAAAATGATATATAAATATATATGCATATATGTGCATTTGCTTACATAAATGTTATATATATATATTTTAAAAGGTGCTTAGATTACCTAGATATTACACAGAAATTACAGGGATTTCCATGTTCGCCACTGCCCACACTTCCCACAACATCCCACACAAATATCCCTCATCAGTGTGGCACATCATCCACAATGGATATGTCTTCCTTTTAATATTTGTTGACTGAGTCCAGAGCAACCTTTAATACAGGGCAAATTCCTCCTGACCACAAAGACAATGCCCTTTGAGCACTTTGCCCAATGTCTTGAATTGGAAGCTTCTTCCATTCTGCCTCATGGAATCATAAACTCCTCCCAGTTTCAGGTGGTCTCTGAGGACTGTGCTGCCTATTGCTGTCTCCTGTTGCCTTCAGAGGCCTTTGGTACACTTGTGCTGGGTTTAGCCAAATGCATGTGGGGATTCCTCTGCAGAGCTCCTAAGCCTTCTCTCTCTCTCTCTGCAGCTCTTTCCTATCCATACAGCTCTCTCTGTGTGCCACTGTACCTTCAAGTGGAGCTGTACCTTCTTCTCAATCTCCCAGCCCAATGGCCTGACCTCAGGGACACAGCAGGCCCACCTGTGCTGCAGTGAGTCTGCAAAAGTTTTCCAGGCCACATACTAGGTGTAATCACCTCATTTGTGTCATATTCTCAGGGATCTCTGATCTATATGCCTTCTTATCCAGTAACTGAAAACAGTGTTTTAATATATTCTATTTCTAATAACTATGCATATCTTTGTTTTACAGGAGGGAAATTGAAATTAAGGGGTATGGCATGAGAGGCAAGAAAGACTAGTGAATGGATTTGGGATATCTGAGCCTTGGTTTTTTATCTTCTTTGGACCTGCTGTGAGACTTTGTGTATGAGCCTCCATTTACCCATCTGGAAATAAAGTGAATGTGAGCATCCCTGTTCAGTTCCTATATGCCTATTCTATCAGCAACCCTAGGAGTTTGACACTTACATTAGCTTTTATTTTGCAGAAGTGAAATCAAAGGCAGAGGACAGCTAAGTGATTTGACCAAGAAAGAGACAGTCCTGGATTTGGAGCTGGGCTACTGGCACCAGTGCTGTGTCTACACAACTGCCATCTACTTTCCCAAAGGTGATGCTAGCCCGGGATGTGGTAACCTCTAAGGACCTCCCTGCTCTGAGCTACTCTGGTTCCATACTTCCCTAGAACCACTTGTGAGTTTGAGGCTGAGACTACCCTACAGCAAAGCTAGTGGCCTTTTAAGACACTTCTAAATTCCCATTCCTGTTTTGAGGCTCAAACTGTACAATCATTCACCCTGCTGTTACTCTGAGGCCAAAGAAGACATCTGTCAAATCCTCAAGTATTGGCTTGTAATCTGCAGCCTATAGACCTGTCCATGTGACCTTGGGAAAGTCACCTCCTTTTTGAGTCTCAATTTTTTTCATCTGCAGATCACTGCTGCCACTGACAGTGGGAAAGCCCCTACCTCTGCAGTAACCACAAAACCAGCTTAAGATTTCTTATCACATAACAAAATCCTGATCCCATTGATTCCATGAAACAATGACCAACACCACAAATATTGGTCCTGCCTTATGCAGAAATGACCTATATATACACCTAGTTTTAATGAACATAATCAAGGAAGTGGCAGTAATGCAATTATACAAGAGACTCAGAAGTTATTCACCTTCATTGATGGTAACACTTTCATCCATGGATGTCTTCATGGTTCATCCAAAAAATAAACCTTACAAAGGTGCATTTCTTGTTTGTCTAGTACTGAGAACAGTGGTGTCATTTTAGGGGTTTTCCTTGAAGAGTGCAAGAGTTTTTGTCTTATAACAATTTTTCAAAAACAAGATATAGTCATGGATTGGCACATAAGAACATATAGGAGATGCAGGTAGAAGGCAGCCTTTTGGGAGCCTTGGAAAGTTGCTTCTCCCTTCTGAGAAGATATAAGATAGAAAATTTCCATCTGTGTCCTAGAAACAGACAGCCACTTGCAGGTGATGAGTGAAACACAGGCAGGCAGCAGGGCATAAGGAGAGGAGTCAGCCTCACAGAAAACCAATGCACCTCAAATGCAAAAGTGAAAAGACATTGCAATGACAGATATAGGCCATTTTATATCTTCCCATAACCTACAAAATTGTGTGGGAAAGAGTGTAAACTACAATGTAAACTGTAATGCATGCTTAGTGTCGGTGGTCCAAAATGTGTTCATCAATTGTAGCAAATGTACCACACTGATGAGGGATGTTGTTAATGTGAGAAAATATGGGAGATGTAGGGAGCAGGGCATATGGGAATCCCCTCTTTTATTTTATTTTATTTTTTCAGGTGGTACCTTTATTCTTGTCTGTCTTTATATATATATATATATATATATATTTTAAAAGGTGCTTAGATTACCTAAATATTACACAGAAATTACAGGGATTCCCATGTTCCACACCTCCCACACCTCCCACAACATCCCATACAAACATCCGTCATCATTGCGGCACATCACCCGCAATGGATATACACATACTGGGGCCTTGCCACCAAGCATAGAACACAGTTCATATCGAAGACCACACTCTCTCCCACACAGATCTGCATGGTATAGGCTCATCTAAAATGGCCTACATCGTCGCCAAAATGCCACTCAGGACAACCCCCAAGTCCCGAAAAAGCCCCTGTATTTCAACTGCCTTTCCCCTCCCTGACCCAAAAGCATCCAGTGGCCACCAGCTCCACCTCAATGTTATAATTTCTTCCATTGCTTGAATCACAACATATCTACAACAGAATACCATTAAGTCCACTCTAGTCCATAGTTCTTCTGCCAATCCTGAAGGGACTGGGATGGTGATGTCCACTCGACCTCCAAGTGAGAGAGGGCTTATATCCCATGGATATGGTGGATGGGAATATCCTGCCTGCAACTGTGGGCCCTCTCACTTTCCTGGGACGGCTGTTGCCCATTGTCGTCTCCTCGCCAGGTGACTTGGATGAGTCCATTGAGCTGTAGGGTAGGAGTTGCAGCTCCACCGAGATTCCAGGCACAGCTGGCACATAGGTAGGCCAGAGTCTCCAGTCTGTGGAAGTACACCTAAAAACTCTAGCATCACATATACATTTGAATAGAATGGACTGATGGACCATGTGCAGGGAGGATTTATATGAATTCAACTCTGTCACTCTCAGGAGCACATTTTCCAAAGTAGGGCTCAGTGATAAGGCATCATCTCTGGGGCTATCTCCCCATATATAGGACCTGGGAGTCTCCAGAGCCCTCAGGAGCCCCTCTGTGTGGGGTGATATCCACTTTGGTGTTCTATGAGAGCCTACTGAGGTGTCTGTAAGCTTTACATCTGGGATGACCTCCCAACTCTCTTTGAAGTCTCTTAGCCACATGAACTCATTTCTCTTTACCTTTTCCCCCTTTTATTCAATGTCTTTTTCCAGTCATGTTGCCAGTTGGCACTTGGCATTAATCCCTCATTGCCAGGTAGGTTCATCCCTGAGAGTCATGTCCAACGTTGGGGGGAAGGTAATGCATTCATATGCTGAGTTTGGCTTAGAGAGGGGCCACATTTGAGTAACAAGGAGGATCTCAGGTGGCAACACTAGGCACCCCATAACAGTAGGCCAAGTTTCAATTATATGAGCAAAGACTCATAAGGATAGTCATCAATAACAGGAACCCATCAGTGGGCCATCCTCTTTTGGCAGAGACTGCCCCTGCACTCAGGGGACTGTTGGTGCTCCCTTGGAGAATGTGGCAGAGCTCTCCAGGCAAGGAATTCAGATTCCCTCATTTATTGAGTGATTGTCTACCCACTGTGACCATGCCCCAATCCTTGGTCTTTTGAAATATTTATATATATCTTTCATATATATTCAGATGAACTTACTCCCATGAATCCCCCATCCCAGACACCCCCCACCAATTATGCTCTGCAGCCCCCATTGTAACCCTTCTGTGATGTAAGCCTTCCTTGAACATGAAGCCCATATAATAACCAAATACAATTAATGGGAAAAAGAAATAATGATAAGCTTAAAAGCAAGAGATAAATACAAGGAAATTCAGAAGAAAAAAAACTAAAAATTAGCAGATTGTGACATTCAAAAAATGGGAAAAATTTTTTTAAAAAATCCTTTTTAAAAAAAATTATTCTTTTTACCTTTTATCACTGTATTATTGGATGTCCAGTGTACCATGACACCTTCACCCTCTCATTCCCCAGTGTCTCCAAATATTCATTAATTTTCAAAGAAGTTTAGGTCACAGCAAAGTCACACATAGAACACTAGAGACTCCCACATACACAACCTCCCTCCCCCTTCCCCACCCCATATTAAAGCCTTTTTTTAAAAATGGATGTTAACATTGTTTTAACTGTTATTCAGATAGTAAAATATAGCAACTAAACCTTGTCAATGGTTTACAATATAGTTAACAATTTAAATGGTACAGTTTAATAATTTTTGATGATATTTACCATGTCCTGTGTCCATTACTGTAAGGTAATGAAAAACCTTTCCCATGACCACTAAATGTGCCATTTTACTGTTCCTTCCTCCCCATCCCCTGGGGCATATGACACTCCCATGTCTTGACTCATGGAATGACAAGATTCATAGTTACATGCTTTACATATTCCAACCTGTCCTTCCTAATCTACCCTCCTGTCAACCCTGCAACACCAAACCCATTAATATCACTACCCATTTGTCCTATCCTTCAATATGCAATTATACTCTATCCCTTTACCAAAGATTATGTCCATATGGGTGATGGCTCACAACCTACTCTTCTCTTTCTCTCCCTTGTTAACCTATCTTTCAGACAATGGTTCTCAGAGACTGCTCACTTTCTTCAGTTCAAATCAGTGAGGTCATATACTATTCATCCTTCAGTGCCTGGCTTGCTTCACTCAACATAAGGTCTTCAAAATTCATCCACATTATTCCATGTGTTAGCACTTTATTCCATCTTACAGGTGAATAATATTCCATTGTATGCATGTACCATATTTTGTTTGTCCATTAATCCGTTGATGGGCATCGGGGCTGATTCCAAATTTTGGCAATGGTGAACAATGCCGCTATGAACATTGGTGTGCATATATCTGTTCGTGTCTTTGCTTTCAGTTCTTCTGGGTATATACCCAGCAGTGGAATTGTTGGATCATACAGAAGATCTATTGTTAGTTTTCTGAGGAACCGCCAAACTGTCCTCCACAGTGGCTGGACCATTCCACAATCCCACCAGCAGTGGATGAGGGTTCCTATTCCTCCACATCCTCTCCAACACTTAGAGTACACTGTTTTTTTTAATAGCTGCCATTCTGATGGGTGTAAGATGGTATCTCATTGTAGTATTGATTTGCATTTCCCTGATAGCAAGCGATTTAGAGCATTTTTTCATGTGCTTTTTAGCCATTTGTATTTCTTCCTTGGAGAAGTGTCTTTTCAGTCCACTTGTCCATTTTTTAAATTTTATTTTATTTTATTTTTATTGTGGCTAAAAATCAAAATTTTCACAATACATACCAACATTTGCAAAATGATATATAAATATAAATGCATATATGTGCATTTGCTTACAAAATGTTATTTATGTATATATATAAATATATTTTAAGAGGTGCTTAGATACCCAAAATATTGCATGGAACCCACTGGGATTCCCATGTTGCCCACCACTTTTGGGGCAGGGAGGGGACAAGCAGTTGAAATACAGGGGCTTTTTTGGGATTTGGAGGTTGTCCTGAGTATCTTTGTGGCAATGGATGTAGGCCATTTTACATCAGCACACACCACTCAGAACTGTGTGGGAGAGAGTGTGGTCTACGGTGTGAACTGTGGTCTATGGTTGGTGGCAAGGTCCCAGGATGTGTAAGTCCACTTGCCCATTTTTTAAATGGGTTGTTTGTCTTTTTATTTTCAAGGTGTAGGATTTCTTTATATATGCAGGATATTAGGCTCTTATCAGATATAAGGTTACCCAATATTTTCTCCCATTGGGTAGGCTGCCTTTTTATTTTCTTAATAATGTCATTTGAGATACAAAAGTTTTTAATTTTGAGGAGATCCCATTTATCTATTTTTTCTCTTGTTGCTTGTGCTTTGACTGTGAAGTTCATGAAACCATTTCTTATTACAAGGTTCTGTAGATGCTTTCTTACATTATCTTCCAAGGTCTTTATAGTTTTGACTCTTATATTTAGATCTTTGATCCATCTTGAGTTGATTTTTGTATAAGGTGTGAGATGGTATTCTTCTGTCATTCTTTTGGATATAGATATCCAGTTCTCCAAGCACCACTTGTTAAAGAGGCCATTCTCTCCCAACTGAGTGGGCTTGGTGGCCTCGTTGAAGATCAGATGACTGTATATGTGAGGAACTATATCAGAACTCTCAATTAAATTCCATTGGTCAGTAGGTCTATCCTTGTGCTAATACCATGCCATTTTGATCACTGTAACTTTGTAGTATGATTTAAAGTCTGCTAATGTGATATCTCCAACTTCATTTTTCTTTTTCAATATGTCTTTGGCAATTCAGGGCCTCTTATCTTTCCAAAATATATTTTGTTGTTAGTTTTTCCAGTTCCTTAAAAAATATAGTATTGATTTTTATAGGGATTGCATTAAATCTATAGATTAGTTTGGGGAGGATAGACATCTTGATGATGTTTAATCTTCCTATCCATGAACAGGGAATATTTTTCTGTTTATTTAAGACTTCTTTGATTTCCTTTAACAGTATTCTTTTGTTTTCTGTATATAAGTCCTTTACATCTTTAGTTAAATTTATTTCTAGGTATTTGATTCTTGTAGTTACTTTGGTAAATGGCATTTTTTTCTTGATTTCCTCCTGTGATTGCTCATTATTGGTGTAGAGAAAGGCTGCTGATTTTTGAGTATTCATCTTATAGCCTGCAACATTACTGTACTCTTTTATAAGTTCTGGAAACTTTGTGGTAGGTTTCTCTGGGCTTTCTATGTATAGGATCATGTCATCTGCAAATAAAGAAATTTTTACTTATTCTTTTCCAATCTGGAAACCTTTATATTCTTGTCTTGCCTCAGTGCTCGAGCAAGTACTTCTAAGAGAATGTTAAATAGGAGTGGTGATAGTGGACATCCTTGTCTTATTCCCTATCTCAGAGGGAAGGCTTTTATGGTTTCACCATTTAAGATGAAGTCAGCTTTGGGTTTTTCATATGCCCATTATCATATTCAGAAAGTTTCCTTCTATTCCTACCTTTTGCAGTGTTTTTATCAGGAAAGAGTGCTGTATTTTGTTGAATTTTTTTTCTGCATCTGTAGAGAGGATCATGTGATTATTTTCTTTCAGTTTGTTTATGTGATGTATTACATTGACTGATTTTCTTACAATGAACCATCCTTGCATACCCAGGATGAAATCCATTTGGTCTTGGTGTATAATCCTTTTGCTATGTTGTTGAATGCAATTAGCAAGTATTTTGTTGAGGATTTTAGCATCTAGGTTCATTAGAGCAATTGGTCTGTAATTTTCCTTTCTAGTGGTATCTTTGGTTTTGGTATTAGGGAAATGTTGGCATCGTAGAATCAGTTAGGCAATATTCCTTCTACTTCTATTTTTTGGAAGTGCTTAAGCAGAATTGGTGTTAGCTCTTTCTGGAATGTTTGGTAGAATTCAGCTGTGAAGCCATCTGGTCTTGGGTTCTTCTTAGTTGGGAGGTTTTTGATGATTGAGTCTGTCTCTTTACTTGTAATTGGACTGTTGAGTTCATCAAGTTTTTCTTTCATCAATGTAGGTTGTTTGTGCATTTCTATGAACTTGTCTATTTTCTCTAAATTATCATTCTTGTTGGCATATAATTTTTCAAATTATCCTCTTATGATACTCTTTATTTCTGTGGGGTCAGTAGTGATATCCCTTTGCTCATTCCTTATTTTGTGTATTTGCATCTGTTCTCTCTTTTTCTTTGTTAGTCAGGTTAGTATTTCTTGAAGTGCAGGTTTTGTATTGGCATACTCTCTTTCTTTCTGTTTATTTGTGAATATTTTGAACTCCCCATCATTTTTTGAATGCCAGTTTTGCTGGATAGAGAATTCATGGCTGGAATTTTTTTCTTTTAGTACTTTGACTATTTCATACCTCTGTCTTCTTACCTCCATGGTTTCAGCTGAGAAATCAGCACTTAATCTTATTGATCTTTCCTTCTATGTGATGGTTCTCTTTTCTCTTGCTGCCTCAAGTATTTTCTCTTTGTCTTGAGCATTGGACATTTGGACAAGTATATGTCTTGGAGTTGGCCTGTAGGGATTTATACTGTTTGGGGTGCTCTTTGCTTCCTGTATCTACACATTCATCTCTCTCAATAGTGTTGGGAAGTTTTCAGCATTTTTTCCTTCAGCACTCCTTCTGTTCCCTTTCCCTTCTCTTCTCCTTCTGGGATGCCCATAATGCATATATTTGTGCATTTTGTGTTGCCAGTTAAATCCCTAAGTCCCTGCTGGATTTTTTCTAGTTTTTTGTCTATCTGTTCTACTATCTGTTTCATTTCAGATGTATTGTCTTCCACATCACTAATTCTTTCTTCTGCTTGTTCAAATCTGCTGTTATGTGAATCCAGCATCTTTTTGATTTCTTGGCTTGTGCCATTGATCACCATCATGTCTGTTATCTTTTTGCATGTGTTTACAATTTCTTCAGCATGTTCTCCCAGTGTCTTCTTTATATCCTTAATCTCCTCCTTCATTTCATTAAGTTGGTTCATGATATTTGTTTAGGAATCTTTGATTAGTTTTTCAAAGTTCTGCATATATTCCTGGTTTTTAGTTTGTTCGTTGGGGTGGTCCATGTCTTCTTGTTTCTCAGTGTGGTTTGTAATTTTTTCTTGCTCTCTAATCATCATTTTATCTGGTTGGGTTTATTCAGTTGATTAGCTTCTCTCTCTCCTCTATGGTTTTATTTACCTGGTGGTTCCGTGTGTGTGTATAGTTTTCTCTTTGACACTTTTTCTTCTTAATTTGTTTCATTGCTTCTTTCTATGTTACCTTGAAGGCAAAAGTTTAGTGCCAGAGGAATGGAAAGATGTGAGAAAGGAAGAAGAATAATAGTAATATTGATAAAAGTTAGAAGAGGGGCCCAATAAAATTTAGTGAAATGAGTATTTAACTTGTGTAGGTAGTGTAGAGTAATAGAAAATAAAGTGGAGTACCTACAATGGACTGGGAAACCAAATAGAGGAATATATATATAATGATTCAGAAGGCTAGAATGATGAGGAGGGAGAGAAAGAGTAAAGAAAGGGCTAAAATGAAAAAGCTAATATTAATTTAAAAAGAAGAGAACAAAATAGATAGAATAGAAATTGACACCCTTAAGTTGTAGGCTAATGAAAAAGCGTGGTGTCTAAGAACCACAACAGAAAGCAGAAGGCAGAGAGATGAAGGAAGGATAAGAGATACCTTGGGATACAATATCAATATAGGTAGAGAATGGGAAATCTCTGAAGAAGAAGCACAGCAAAGAAGAGGTAGCCAGGAGCACCTAATTTAAAAAAAAAAGAAAATGAAGGAAACCAGAGAGGGGTTAGGAAAGAGGCAAGAAAAGCAAGAGACAACAACAACAACATCCAAAAAAACAGAGAAAAATGAAACAACCACACCAGCAAGCAGTCAAACAAAGCTAAGGAAGAAGTGTTCCTTCTAGGGTCCTTGCAGATCCTCTCAGCCTGCTTGCGTTTATCAATTTCCCTTCAGGGTTCTATCTGCAGGTTTTGAGGCAGATTTTTGTTATTAAACTAAATTAAAAAGAGGAAATCATTTTTTAAAGTGACTGTCTTCTTCTTCTTTTTTATTTTATTTTTTGGCGATATAAGGGACCCAAAAGAAGTCCTCTGCTACATCACCCCCTTCACCGACGGGACCCTAAATAGGCTCATGGAAACTAATCAAGCCCTTCCCACTTCCTGGCCTCCCCAGGGGAGCTGAAGCTCTGATGCTTGTCAGTGCAGAGTGATAAGATTCGCTGACTCCACCCCCTCTGGGGCCAAGCCTCAGTGTCAGTGGGCTGGGGGATAAATCAGGTTTCCTCAGCATATTCGCCTCTCCCCTCAGCCTGGCGCTTTGTTTCAAGCCAGCTTATCTGCTCCCCAAAGCTATCAGGGGGTCCAGGCAGACTAATCCACAAAAGTTAAACCCCTCTCCACCTTCTATCATAGCCTCCCTCCCTCAGAGAATGCTCCCTCACACCAGGAGTGGGATTCACAGCTCAAACCAGCCATTTTCACTGCAGGTGGGGGTCAGCCCTCTGTGTTAACCACCACAGGCAGGCTTAAAACTCATGAATCTCTGCCGATCACTCCATGCTTTTGATCTGCCTGCTGCTAGATGACCCAAGGTTCTCACCCTGTGAACCCACAGCACAGACCCTTGGGCAGGACCCTGTCTACAATCGGCCATCCTCCGAGAGCTGGTCCATGAGTACCCTCCTAAACCTATTGCATCTTGATCCTCTCCCCCTCTCTTTTTTAAAGTAACTTTTATGTCATCTAAGTATTTTTAAAAATAATAAAAAAAAAATATTAAAAAAATAAAAGACCTAGAAGAAGTCCTGAAGACTGTGGTTTGACCAAACCTAGAGCAGTTCTACTGCTACCAGATTCCTTTTTAAGGGAATTCTGGGTTGAGTCTTTTACTGTCCAACCAAAATCCTATTCTTTCAATGAGCCAATTCATGGATGGAAACTAATCATAGACGGACATTTGACTAGATTCCAGGACTGAGGCTGTGTCTTAATCCTCTTACTTGAGTCCTTTTTAAAAAGAAGATTAAATTGCCTCAGACACAGACAAAAGTGGCAGATACAGAGAAACCCTGAGAGGATGAGTGAGAGGTCATGGAGGCTGGAGTATTTAATCAGCAGAGTTCAGAGGTGGAAAGAGACACCAAGAGGCTGAGAGAGTATCCTGGATAAGAGGGGAGGGATAAGCCACATGCCTGACAACCCACAGCTGAGCTCAAGAAGTAAACATGGAGGAGAAGGCAGAGACCCAGACAGCAGTACAACTGTTGTTTCTTGCCACATGGCAGATTAGGATTGCCAACAGCCCACCTTCAGTGAGACAGTATCTCTGATGATACTTTGATTAGGACATTTTGCCAGTGCAGATTTAAAATCTTTTAACCTAATAAATTCCCAACATAATAACCAACCAATCTCTGGTATATTGCTCCCAGCAGCTTTTAGCAAACTGAAACAAAGGGAAATCTCAAATCTACCTGTTTGGTGGAGCAATTTTCACTGGGATTTTCTTTTGCTTAAAGTTACAAGTCTCCTGAACCACAAATCTGATTCTACTTTCCTGTCATGATTTTTCATTTAGCTTTCTCAATTGTTGTGTCCCACTTTACATTAACTGTGTTTGAGAATGAAAGGTTATCATTTGAAAAAAAATAGAAATTATCATGCCAACAAGCTTCTTGGTATTTTTCATGTGTTGTGTGATAATTGTCATATGTAGTCCATTAAAAGAAACTGGGAAGAGGAAGATTAGAATAACAAACTAAATTCTTGATGTGTTAGATTGAGCAGAAGCCCACAAACTATGGTCCTGAGGTTTGAGCTGCTCTTTTCTTTCTTTTTTTTTTTTTTTTTTTTTTGTAAATAATGGTTTTTTGAGGGACCAACTCTCCCTTGGTCATTTATTTATGGTCTATGCCTACTTCCTGTCAAAATGTCCAAATTCACTAATTGTGAAAGAAGTTCCATGACCCACAAAGCCTAAACTATTTAACAACTTGTGTGGGCTTTACAGAAAATCTTTGCAGTTTGCTGGCAGATGGTATATTTATATTGATATGTACATAGACATGCAGAATTTCATAAATGCATACGGAGAAAGCACCAGGACATACACAATAAATTATGATGCAAACTTTTGAAATATACACAGAGTTGCCCATTTTGCCCCTGTATTCAACCACATGGGCAACCCTGGTCCCTAAATTCATAAGTAAAGAGTTGTAATGACAAAGAGGAAAGCATAACATCCCAAGGGTACCTAATCCAATCATGCCACAGCCAATGATGCAATCATGCAAGGTCTCTGAAGATCATTAACTTAATTTGGAGATTGACGGGAAAAGGAAAAAATTTGTCAGGAGTGTAGTTAACATTGGAGCCGGTACCTAGGAAGGAACAGGTGAACTCTGGGATGAGACTGTGGTTGAAACTACAATGGCGGGTATGTTCTTTTGACAAATATGGCATGGTCACTATTTCAGGACATTGGAGGTGGACTGTATTTTCTTCCCTTATTGTTTTCACTAAAAATTCTCTATCCTTGCACTTTTATCTCATCAAATCCCCCAAAGAAACTCACTTTTTCCTCCTGTGTTCAGAAAGATACACAGATGAGCATAGATTGGTGAAATGGTATGATCAACATCTTGTTAATGAAGACAATGAAGAAGAGAAAAAGTGCTTATCATGTTCATATGCCATAAAACTAAACCCCATATTCTTTTTTTACTGTTAGCCATATTACAGTATCTTATTTGCTTTTCCAACAAAAATATTACAATATTATTAATTATAGCCTAAAATTGTCATTAGGTATATTTTTCAATGTATCATCATATTCTTAATACCTTGTAGTAGATGAGCATTCCTGTATAATTATTATTAACAACAATACTCATTAAATGTGAAAATCATTGTTATACATCCCTATATTATCTTCCAGCTGTCCTTCAATTAACCTTAACCTTGCCAGACTGATTTAGCCACAATCACATCCATAAATTAGAAATGTTTGTTATACTCATTATAATGTGCCACTGACTCCACCCTTTACCACATATTTACCATTGACCTTATTAAACATTCTACATACATCCGGCATTAGCTCCCCTTCTTTACCCAAATTCCATTTCTCACCAACCAACACTTCATTGTCCAACTCCATAAGTCTACTCATTGCATTTAGTTCATATCAGTGAGATCATACAATATTTGTCTTTCTGTGTCTGGCTTCTTTCAATCAACATAATGTTCTTAAGGTTCCTCCATGTTGTTGTGTGCTTCCCCAATCCATTTCTTCTTACATCTGAATAGTATTCTATCATATATATGTGTGTTTGTGTGTGTATACTGCATTACATTTGGTTTATCCATTAATCAGTTGAAGAACATTTAGATGGTTTCATTTAGCAATTGTGAATAATGCTGTTATGAACATTGTTGTGGAAGTATATGTTTATATCCTTTATTTCAGTTATTCTGAGTATATTCCTAATACTGAAATTACAAGATAATATAGCAGTTCTATATTTAGCTTCCTGAGGACCTAGCAAACCAAATTCCACAGAGGTCTTACCATTTTGTACTTCCATCAACAGTGGAGTGTTCGTATTTCTCCACATACTTTCCAGCTCTTGTAGATTTTTTAAAAATAATGAGCATTCTGTGTGGTATGAAAAGATATCTTATTGTAGTTTTGATCTGCATTTTCCTAATAGCTAGTGATGTTAAATAGCTTTTCATGTTTCTTTTGCACATTTGTATTTCTCTTTAGAAAAATGTTGATTCAAGTCTTTTGGTCAATATTTAACTGGTTTGGTTGCTATTTTGTCAAGTTCTGTGGGTTCTTTTATAACATTGATATCAAACCCTTGTCAGGAGGTATGGGAGGTGGAGATCATGGTAATCCCTGTAATTTTTATGTAACATTTATGTAATCTAAGCATCTTTCAAAATATATATGAAAAAAAATTGTTTAGGGAAGCAGATGTGGCTCAAATGGTTGAGCACCTGCCTCCCACATAGGAGGTCCAAGGTTTGGTCCCCAGTGCCTCCTGAAAAACAAAAATGAACAGCAAGCAAAACAAATGAAAAAGATACAAGCCATTATATGTTTTGTCATAACTTACAAAATTGTGTGGGATAGATTGTAAACTATAATGTAAACTATAATCCACAGTTAGTGGCAATGCTCCAATATGTGTTCATCAATTGTAAGACATGTACCCCACTAATGAAGGATGTTGTTAATGTGGGAAAGTGTGGGAGGGGGAGTCAGAGGAGACTATGGGAAACTTTCATATTTTTTATGTAGCATTTATGTAATTTAAAGCATTTAAAAAATAAAAACAGTTTTAAAAAAACGTGTTTTCCAAAGATAGTTTTCCATTGAGTTGGCTGCCTTTCCACCTTCTTAACAAAATTGTTTTAAACACAGAAGTGTTTAATTTTGAGTAAGTCACATGTATTTACTTTTAATTTCATTGTTCATGCTATGGGTGTAAGGTCCAAGGACCCACTGCCTACCACAAGGTCTTGATGATGTTGACCTCTATTTTAGTCTATGAGTTTTATGGTTCTAGTTTTTTATATTTATTCCTTGATCCATTTTGAGTTAATTTTTTATAAAGGAGTGAGAAAAGAGTCCTCTTTCTTTTATATATGGATATCTAGTTTTCCCAGCCCTATTTGTGGAAAAGACTGTACTGACCCAGGTGAGTGGATTTGACAGCCTTGTGAAAAATCACTTGACCATAGATGTGAGAGTCTTGTTCCAAACCTTCAATTTGATTCCATTGCACAATCTGTCTTTATTTAAGTACCAAGCTGTTTTTACCACTGTAGCTAGATAATATTCTTTAATATCTGGAAGTGAGAGACTTGTAACTTTTTCTTATCTTTTTTCCCCCAAGGGCATGTCACGCCCCTCGGACAAAGAGAGGCCACAGCAAGGCCTACCCAGGGTCCCGGAGGAGATCCTTTCTCTCTCTCCCCATTATGAAAGCCACACATGTTAGATCAGGTGTGACTCTGCAGAGTTGAGAGAGTATAGAGTATATATATATATTTTTTATTATGGGTAAAAATCAAAATTCTCACAATACATACAAACATTTGCAAAATGATATATAAATATATATGCATATATGTGTATTTGCTTACAAAAATGTTATTTATATATATATATATACATATATTTTAAGAGGTGCTTAAATTACCCAAAATATTACACGGAACTCACTGGGATTCCCATGTTGCCCACCTCCCACACCTCCCACCACATCCCACACAACTGTGGTCTATGGTAGGTGGCAAGGCTCCAGGATGTGTAAGTTCATTGAGGGTGGTGGGCCACACTGTGGGAGATCTTTTTTCTTATTTTAAAGATATTTTTTGGATATTTGGGCGCACTTTGAGTTTCAGAAAAACTTGAAAATTGTCTTTTTCAAATCTATAAAGTAGGCAGTTGGAATAATTATTGGGATAGTGTTAAAACTATAGTTCAGTTTGTGTAGAAATGACCTCTTAATGATATTTAATCTTCCAACCCATGAACATGGAATATCCTTCAACTTATTTACATCATCTTTATTGTAGCTATGTTTTAGAGCTAGCTGTATGCAGGTACTTTATAGCCTTTGTTAAATTTATTCCTAAATATTTTAATATTTTAGTCACAATTGTAAATGTAATTTTTTCTCTGAGTTCCTTCTTAGATTGCTCATTAGTATAACACATTAGTGTACAAAAACAATATTAATTTTTGCAATTAATCTTCTTACCAGCCACTTTGGTAAACTTGTCTGTTAGTTCTAGTGGTTTTGTTGTGGATCTTTCAGGATTTTCTAAGTATATGATCATATTATCAATGAATAAGAAAATTTTTATTTTTTCCTTTCTTATTTGGGTCCCTTTTAGATTTTCTTGCCTAATTGCTCTAGCTAGAAATTCTAGCCCATTATTGAATAATAGTGGTGACTGTGGGCATCCTTGTCTTCTTATTGATCTCATCAGGAAAGATTTCAGTCTTTCACCTTTGAGTGCAATGTTAGTTATGGGTTTTTCATGTATGCATTTTATCATATTAAGAAGGTTTCCTTCTATTCCTATCTTTTGGAGTGTTTTTAAAAATAAAGGATGATATATGTTGTCAAATGCCTTTCTTCCATGTATTGAGATCATCAGGTGATTTTTCTTCATCAATTTATTAATGACAGGACAAGGTAGCAGGGCCACAGGGGAAACATACCAGTCCAATCTCTGGAGTTCCAACTGCAGTGTGCAGAGCGGCTACCTGCCAGCAAGGTCTTCAGGATCCCTCCTCTAGTCTCCCAATCAGCTCCTAGAAGTCCCTTAAAGCTTAAGTTCATTTCTTTGTTTGGTAGTAATAGTATTAAAGCCCTGGAGGTACCATATATTCTTTTTACTTCACCCTGGGGAGTACCTACTGCATCACATGCACTGAAGCCTGTAGCACTTGATCAGGTCCCACTCACAGCCAAGTGAATAGTGCACCTCACAGATCTCCTGCATCATTATCTTGGTGATCCAGGGAGCTAATGATTTTAATCCTCCATTTCAAGCTCCATGATTGTGACTGGGCTCCTGAAGATATTGAATGTATCTCCTTGATATTTCCTCTCCCACTTGTCTTGGTTCCTGCTGACACACCACAATCATGCATTACTGCAGATGAACTTAATGAACTGCCTCATGGCCCCTTGCTGGACCTGGATGTTGCCAAAAGGGGAGGCTGCCTTCACCCAACAGGGAAAATTCTGTTGCTTGCTAATCGGTGGTGTTGCCCTATGTGGTCAGAGTTTCCCTTGGAAACAGGTTGGGGAGAATTGGTTCCATCAGAGTATCCATCCCCACTGCAGCACATGTATCCAGAGGGTGAGGCCACAGGGCCAAGCAGGGGGCCTGTGCTGAGCTGAGTTCCATCCCAGTGACATTCTTCAGTCCTATCCCTGGGGCCAGGCTAGTCTGCACCAAGGCCATCAGGAGTTGTTGCTGCAAGTGAGGCAGGGCCTGAGACTATGTGGCTGAAGCAGAAGTCTGGGAGGATTCTGAACCTGGTGAGCTTCTCCCTATCCTGGCGTGGCAGGGGTTGGGCAGGAATGGTGACCAATGCTGTAGGCCTTCGATCCTGAACTCTGGTCTTTCTCATGGCACTTGAACTTCCTTTAATTTTTTTTTTTTTTTTGATCAGAAATCAGAAGGGAAATTGTGGAATCACTGTATCTTTATAGCACGGTCTTGGCAGGCACACTATATTGTTCCACATGGTGTAGAGGACTGCATCTGTGTTTCTGATCAGATGAGGGGTGTGGCTGCAGGGCAATGGTGGGGGCCTACTGCTCCCATATGTTGCAGCCTAGCATCTGATAGGTTGCCATGATTTAATCATGCTTTTACTGGAGTAATTCTTTTAGCTCTTCTATGCTGTATCTCATGGACACCATCAATGTGTCTGGTTAGAGTCCAGGTAATCCAGGAAGGGTACCACACAGGGCTTCTCTTCTTGAAGTTCATAGCACACATTTACTCAGAGATCACTCATTATATGCTGTAATGTTCTTTTACAAATGTCTATGATTTTTAGATTTTTTTATAAGATTTACTCAGTCACGGGTCCTCTGCAGGTCTGGGAAGCTCAGTGAAATTAAAATGTAGGCCCTGCTCATGATGATGTAGAGAATCACTTACAGGCTCTGAACATCAACAGCAGGCCCATCATACATTTGTTCCTGCCAGATTTCAGGGGCAGTATATTGGACATGGTCACACAAGGTTCCCAGCTTCTTGTCACTGATAAATTTGTTGCTTAATCCAAAATCATCAAACTTGAT
The DNA here is from genome assembly GCA_026826555.1 of Tolypeutes matacus. Taxonomy (NCBI): domain Eukaryota; kingdom Metazoa; phylum Chordata; class Mammalia; order Cingulata; family Chlamyphoridae; genus Tolypeutes; species Tolypeutes matacus. The sequence continues at coordinate 225,566 of JAKSZT010053823.1, read as the reverse complement.
ATTCCCATCAGCATCCTACAGCAGGTTTTCTGTCTTTAAGTCCCTGTTAGCAATACACTTTTGTGTGTATACCTACGCCAAATATTTATTAGAGAAGATGTCAACTTATAAAACAATTATGCATATATGCAGAATTCCCATACAGCACTGTACATTGTTGTGGAACATTTGCTACAGATTATGAAAGAATGCCATCAGACTATTACCACTATGAACCATAGTGTATATTTGTTATATTTTTCCACACCACTTGATTATTTACACTATATATTAGTATTGTACTTTTATTATACTTCACGAAAGAACACTCATATTTGTACTGTTAATTATAGTCCAGTTTCCACCACATGCTTCACTATGATATATAGTTCCATGCCTTGCACAATATATCCAAAGTGTACGCTAAGTGGCTCTCACTTTCATCACAGAGTTGTGCAATAATCACCTCAGAAATTTTTCCCTCAGGTGACATTTTCTTTTATTTAGAAACTCTAAAATAATTTACCAAAGAGAAGAAAAGAAAAATAAATCTACCAGAAAGAAAGTTTAGCAAGCTTGCAGGATGCAAGATCAAAATAAAATATCAGTTGTAATTCTACACACCAGCAAATATAATCCAAACAAGAAACTAATAAAGCAGTTGAATTCACAATAGCATCGAATAATAGAAACTATTTTAACAAAAAGGTGTGAAACTTGTACACTGAAAAATACAATACATCATTGAAAGAAATCAAAGATTTACAAATAAATGGGGAGGTATATTATGTTCAATGTTGGGAAAAATAAACATTGAGAATATGACAATCGTTCCCAAACTGACCTAAAAATTCAACACAATCCCTATGAAATTCCTTAATCCTTATTTTGTAGATTGATAAGCTGATAATACATATTTGGAAAAGGCAATGTCCTCAAATATACACAACAGTATTGAAAAGAAAATAAAGCAGTATGGGAGGACAACCTGATTTCAAAATTTAAAATGTAACTATAGTAATTTTTAAAATGTAATATTTGCATAAGGATATACACACAGACCAATGGAAATTCCAGAAATACTTCCTCTTTTACATGGTCAACTGATTTCTGTCAAAAGTGCTAAAGAAATCAATGAAGAAAAGATAGTCCTTATAAACAACACTGGAGGAAAATTTTGATAGCTACAAAAAAAATACATATATACACATACACACACATATGCATCCATATATAACATTCATAAATGAATGAAAAAATAAAATGAACTTAGACCACAGCCTCACATCACACAAAAAATCAAACCAAAATGGATAACAGAACTGCATGTAAGAACTAGAGCTATACAATTACCAGGAGAAAATATAGGAAAAGTTTGTGTGACTTTGGTGAGGCAAAGATTTATTTTATATGAGACAAATGTGGAATTCATAAAATATATCTATAAGGTTGACTTCTTCAAAATTAAAAAGTGACACTTCTGAAGATTGGGACATCTAACTGCAGGCAGCTCGGCACTGTGGATTGCTCAGTGGAGATTCGTGAGTTTCAACCCTGCCCATGGAGGTTAACACAGATGGCTGAGCCTCACCTTCAGGGAAAAAGGCTGGTTTGACCCATGACTCCCACCCACAAACCGATGAGAGGGAGCATTCTTGGAGAGTGGGAAGATTCTGGTGAAGGGTAGAGAAGACTTTCCTTTCTGTGGCTTTTACTGCCTGGAACCCTTTGCAGCTTTGGGGAACAAAATAGCTGGCTTGAAGCAGGACAAGGCTGAGGGGAGTGGTGAATCTTCTGAGGAAGTCGACTTACCAAGCTGCCCAGGGAAATGCCACAACCCCCCGCCAGCAAGCCCGTGAGAAGGAGCATTCTCTGAGAGTGGGAGGGTTCTGGCAGAAGGTGGAAAGGGGGTTTCCTTTCTGTCAGTTTCACTGCCTGGACCTGCTTATAGTTTTGGGGAGCAGATAAGCCAGCTGGAAGCAGCACCAGGATGAGGGGAGAGGCAAATCTACTGAGGAAGCCTGTTTTAACCAACAGGTTGGTGATACTCAGACTTGGCTCCAGAGGGGGCAGAGTCAGCCATTTTTATCATTCTGCACTGACTAGCATCAGAGCTTCAGCTCCCCTGGGGAGGCCAGGAAGTGGGAAGTGCTAGATTAGTGTCTTTGAGCCTAGTTAGGGTCCCCTCAGTGAAGGGAGTTGTCTAGAAGAGGACATATTTTGGGTTCCTTATTTCACCATAAAGGAAAAAAAAGAAGTCACTTTAAAAAATAAAAAAAGAATTTTTCTTTTTAATTTAGTTTAATAGCTAAAATCTGCCTCAAAACCTGCATATAGAACTTTGCAGGGCAATTGATAAATACAAGCAGGCTGAGAAGATCCACAAGGGCCCAAGAAGGAACACTGTTCTTCCTTAGATTTGTTTGACTGCTTGCTTGTGTGGTTGTTTCATTTTTCTCTGTTCATTTGTTGTCTCTTGCTTTTCTTTCCTCTTTCCTGCCCCCTTTCTTTCTTTCTTTCTTTCTTTCTTTCTTTCTTTCTTTCTTTCTTTAATATTAGGTGCTGATATCTTGACTCTTCTTTGCTGTGCTTCTTCTTCAGTGATTTCCCATTCTCTGTCTATATTGATTTTGAATCCCAATCTATCTCTTTTGCTTGCCTCATCTTTCTGCCTTCTGTTTTCTCTTGTGGTTCTTACAAACCATGTTTTTTTCATTAGCCCACAACTTAAGGGCATCAATTTCTGTTCTATCTATATGGTTTTCTTCTTTTTAAATTAATATTAACTTTTTCCTTCCAGCACTTTCTTTACTCTTTCTCTCCATCCTCATCATTCTAGCCTTCTAAATCATTATATATATTCCTCTATTTGGTTTCCCAGTCCATGGTAGGTACTCAACATTTTTTCCTAATACTCTATACTGCCTACATTAGCTAAATATTCATTTTACTAAGTTTTATACAGCCCCTCTTCTAACTTTTATCATATTACTATAATCCTTCTTCCTTTGTCACATCTTTTGATTCCTCTGGCCCTAATCTTTTGCCTTCAAGGGAACATAGAAAAAAGCAAGGAAATAAAATAAGAAGAAAAAGTATCAAAGAGAAAACTTTACACACACCCAGAACCACCAGCTAAATAAAACTCTAGAGCAGATAGAGAAGCTAATCAACCAAATAAACCCATCAAGACAAAATGATGACTAAGAGACAACAAAAATTACAAACCACACTGAGAAACAGGAAGACATGGATCAGCCCAATGAATAAACTAAAAATGAGGAAGAGATGCAGAACATTGAAAAACTAATCAAAGATTCCCAAACAAAAATCATGTACCAACTTAATGAAGTGAAGGAAGAGAGTAAGGATATTAAGAAGACACTGGGAGAACATAATGAAGAAATTATAAACATTCATAAAAAGATAACAGATATGATGGTGATCAATGGCACAATGCAGGAAATTAAAAAGATGCTGGGTTCACATAACAGCATATTTGAACAAGCAGAAGAAAGAATTAGTGGTGTGAAAGACAATATATCTGAAATCAAACAGATAGTAGAACAGACAAACAAAAAGATAGAAAAAATGCAGCAGAGACCCAGGGATTTAACCGACAAGACAAAATGCAGAAACATAGGCATTATGGGCATCCCAGAAAGAGAGGAGAAGGGAAAGGGAACAGAATGAGTGTTGAAGGAAATAATGGCTGAAAACTTCCAAACCTTATTGAGAGAGATGGATGTACAGATCCAGGAAGCACAGCACACCCCAAATAGTACAAATCTCAACAGGCCAACTTCAAGACGTATACTTTTCAAAATGTCCAATACTCAAGAGAAAGAGAAAATACTTAAGGCAGCAAGAAAAATGAGAACCATCACATACAAGGGAAGCATGAAAAGATTAAGTGCTGTTTTCTCATCTGAAACCAGGGAGGCAAGAAGACAGTGGTATGACATAGTAAAAGTAATAAAAGGAAAAACTTCCAGCCATGAATTCTCTAGCCAGAAAAAATGATAGAGAGTTCAAAATATTCACAGATAAACAGAATTTAAGAGAATATGTCAATAAGAAACCTGCACTTCAAGAAATACTAAAGGAAGTTCTACAAGTTGAAAGGAAAAAACAAGGGTGGGAGAGTTGGAGGTGAGTTTAAAAACAACTGAAAATACAAAAACAGAAACAAAACAACATATGACATACATTAACCCAAAGAAATTATGGCTGAAGTAAGAAATCTGTTGTGTGTACTAAGACTGAAAGTTAATAGATTAAATTCACCAATCAAGAGACACAGATTAGCAGAATGGATAAGGAAATATGATCCACCCATATGCTGTCTACAAGAAACCCAACTTTGACCCAGTTATTCAAGGAGGCTGAAAGTGGATGGCTGGAAAATAATTTTACAAGCTAACAATAGACAAAAAAGGGCAGGAGTAGCTATTCTAATATCAGAGAAAATAGACTTTAAATGCAAAACTATTGTAAGAGACAAAGATTGACACGATATATTAATAAAAAGGGTAATCTCTCAAGAAGAGAGAACAATCATAAACATTTACGCACCTAATCGGGGTGCCTCAAAATATGTGAGGCAAACTCTGGAAAAGCTAACTGGAGAAATAAATGCCTCTACAATTATAGTGGGGGACTTTAATACACAATTATCATCATTAGACAGAACATCTAGACAAGGAATCAATAAAGAAACAAAGACTCTCAACAATACATTAGTGGACCTGGACTTAATAGATATATACAGAACACTACACCCAAATACAGTAGGATTTACATTCTTCTCGAGTTCACATGGATCATACTCAAAGATAGACCACATGCTAGGCCACAGAACAACTCTCAATGAATTCAGAAAGATTGAGATTATACAAAGTAATTTCTCTGATGACAATGGAAGGAAACTGGACATCACTAAGGGCCAGAGAACCAGATTAGGCACAAAGATATGGAAGTTAAACAACACACCCTTAGACAAACAGTGGGTCAAGGAGGAAATCTCAAAAGAAATCAGTAACTACCTTGAAACTAATGAAAATGACAACACAACATATCAAAACATATGGGATGCAGCAAAAGCTGTCCTGAGAGAAAAGTTCATAGCCATAAATGCATATATCAAAAAAGAGGAAAGAGTTAAATTGAAACCCTAACTGCACACTTGGAGGAATTGGAAAAACAACAAACTAAAATTAAAGGAAGTAGAAAGAAGGAAATAACAAAGATTAGAGCAGAACTAAATGAAATAGAGAATAAGAAAGCACTAGAAAAAATAAACAAAATCAAAAAGTGTTCTTCGAGAAGATCAGTTAAATTGACAAACCCATAGCCAGACTAACAAAGAAAAAGAGAGAACAGATGCAAATACAAAAATCAAACTATTAGCAAGGGGATATTACTACTGACCCCACAGAAATAAAGAATATCATAGGAGGATACTTTGAAAATTTATATGCCAAGAAGAATGATAATTTAGAGGAAATGGACAAGTTTCTAGAAACTCACAAACAGCCTACATTGATGAAAGTAGAAATTGATGAAGACAACAGTCCAATTACAAGTAAAGAATTAGACACAGTCATCAGAAACCTGCCAACTAAGAAGAGCTCAGGACTGGATGGCTTCATAGCTGAATTCTGCCAAACATTCCAGAAAGAGCTAACACCAATTCTGCTTAAGCTCTTCCAAAAAATAGAAGTAGAAGGAATATTGCCAAACTCATTTAATTTTTTTTCCATGTATTTTTTTTTTATTATGGGTAAAAATAAAAATTCTCACAATACATACAACCATTTGCAAAATGATATATAAATATATATGCATATATGTGTATTTGCTTACAAAACTGTTATATATATATATATATATATATATATATACACATTTATTTTAAGAGGTGCTTAGATTACCTAAAATATTACACGGAACCCACTGGGATTCCCATGTTGCCCACCTCCCACACCTCCCACCACTTCCCACACAAACATCTCCCACAGTGTGGCCCACCAACCTCAATGAACTTACACATCCTGGAGCCTTGCCACCAACCATAGACCACAGTTCACACTGTAGACCACACTCTCTCCCACTCAGTTCTGAGTGGTGTGTGCTGATTTAAAATGGCCTACATCCATTGCCACAACAGTACTCAGGACAACCTCCAACTCCCAAAGAAGCCCCTGTACTTTTTCCTTTCTTGTAGTATCTTTGTTTGGTTTTGGTATTAGGGTAATGTTGGAATTTTAAATGAGTTAGGCAAAGAAGCCCCTGTATTTCTTTGCCTAACTCATTTAAAATTCCAACATTACCCTAATACCAAA
>JAKSZT010053823.1:126448-219143 GCA_026826555.1 Tolypeutes matacus | reverse complement strand
TTCTTTGCCTAACTCATTTAAAATTCCAACATTACCCTAATACCAAAACCAAACAAAGATACTACAAGAAAGGAAAATTACAGACCAATTTCTCTAATGAACCTAGATGCTAAAATCCTCAACAGAATATTTGCTAATTGCATTCAACAACATATCAAAAGGATTATACACCATGACCAAGTGGGTTTCATCCTGGGTATGCAAGGATAGTTCAATATAAGAAAATCATTCAATGTAATGCACCATATAAACAGATTAAAAGAAAAAACTCACATGGTCATCTTTATAGATGCAGACAAAATTTTTGACAAAATACAACTCCCTTTTCTGATAAAAACACTGCAAAGGATAGGAATAGAAGGAAACTTTCTGAATATGAAAAAAGGTATATATGAAAAACTCAAAGCTAACATCACCTTCAATGGTGAAATCCTAAAAGCCTTCCCTCTGAGATCTGGAATAAGACAAGGATGCCCACTATCACCATTCCTATTTAACATTGTCTTAGAAATACTTGCTTGAGCACTGAGGCAAGAAAAAGATATAAAAGGCATCCAAATTGGAAAAGAAGAAATAAATTTTCATTATTTTCAGATGACATGATCCTATACATAGAAAGCCCTGAGAAATCTACAACCAAGATTCTAGAACTTATGAAGGAGTTCAGTAATGTTGCAAGCTATAAGATCAATGCTCAAAAATCAGTAGCATTTCTGTACACCAATAACAAGCAATCTGAGGAAGAAATCAAGAAAAAAAAATACCATTTACAATAGTAACTAAAAGAATCAAATACTTAGGAAGAAATTTAACTAAAGATGTAAAGGACTTATATACAGAAAACTACACAACACTGTTAAAGGAAATCAAAGAACACTTAAATAAATAGAAGAACATTCCCTGTTCATGGATAGGAAGACAAAACATCATCAAAATGTCTATCCTACCCAAACTAATCTACAGAGTTAATGTAATCCCAATAAAAATCAACACTGTATTTTTTAAGGAACAGGAAAAACTTACTAACAAATATATTGGGAAAGGTAAGAGACCCCGAAATGCCAAAGACACATTGAGAAAGAAAAATGAAGTTGGCAGTAACACATTATCTGACTTTAAAACATACTACAAAGCTACAGTAATCAAAACCACATGTTATTGGCACAAGGATAGACCTACTGACCTATGGACCTGAATTGAGAGTTCTGATATAGATCCTCACATATACAGTCATCTGATATTTGACAAGGCAACCAAGCCCATTCAGTTGGGAGAGAATGGCCTCTTTAATAAGTGGTGCTTGAAGAACTGGATATACATCCAAAAGAATGACAGAAGAATACCATCTTTCACCTTATACAAAAATCAACTAAAGATGGATCAAAGATCTAAGTATAAGAGTCAAAACTATGGAATCTGTGCTCCTGAGAGTGACAGAATTGGACTCAAATAAGTCCTCCCTGCACATGGTTCACCAGTCCCTTCTATTCAAACCTATATGTGATGCTGGAGTTTTTAGGTATACTTCCAGAGACTGGAGCCTCTGGCCTACCTATGTGCCAGGTATGCATGAAATCTCGGTGGAGCTGCAACTCCTACCCTACAGCTCAATGGACTCATCCAAGTCACCTGGTGAGGAGACAACGATGGACAACGGCCATCCCAGGGAATGGAGAGGGCCTGCATCTGCAGACAGGATCATCCCACCCACCATATCCATGGGATATAAGCCCTCTCTCACTTGGAATTGGAGTGGACATCACCATCCCAGTCCCCTCAGGATTGGGGGAAGAACTATGGACTAGAGTGGACTTGATGGTATTCTCTTGTTCACAAATGGTGATTCTAGCAATGGAAGAAATTATAACAATGAGGTGGAGCCAGTGGCCACTTGACACTTTTGGGGTAGGGAGGGGATGAGCAGTTGAAATACAGGGGCTTCTTTGGGAGTTAGAGGTTGTCCTGAGTACCATTGTGGGAATGGATGTAGGCCATTTTAAATCAGCACACACCACTCAGAACTGCGTGGGAGAGAATGTGGTCTACGGTGTGAACTGTGGTCTATGGTTGGTGGTAAGGATCCAGGATGTGTAAGTTCATTGAGGGTGGTGGGCCACACTTGTGGAAGATGTTTGTGTGGGATGTGGTGGGAGGTATGGGAGGTGGGCAACATGGGAATCCCAGTGGGTTCCGTGTAATATTTTGGGTAATCTAAGCACCTCTTAAAATATATGTGTATATATATATATAAATAACATTTTTGTAAGCAAATACACATATATGCATATATATTAAAAAAAAAAAAAAAAAAAAAAAAAAAAAACAATAAGGCCCTTGGAAGATAATGTAGGGAAGCATCTACTGGACCTTGTAATAGGAAATGGTTTCATGAACCTTACAGCCAAAGCATGAGCAGGAAGAGAAAAAATAGATAAATTGGATCTCATCAAAATTAAAAACTTCTGCACTTCAAAGGATGTTATTAAGAAAATAAAATGGCAACCTACACAATTTATTTGTCAACCATATATCTGATAGGAGCCTAATATCCTGCATATGTAAAGACATTCTACACCTCGAAAATGAAAAGACAAACAACCCATTTAAAAAATGGGCAAGTGACATGAAAAGACACTTCTCCAAGGAAGAAATATAAATGGTGAAAAAGCACATGAAAAAATGCTCAACATTGCTAGCTATTAGGAAAATGCAAATCAAAACAACAATAACATACCTCTTACACCCATCAGAAAGGCAACTATTAAAAAAACAGCAGACTCTAATTGTTGGAGAGGATGTGGAGGAATAGGAATCCTCATCCACTGCTGGTGGGATTGTGGAATGGTCCAGCCACTGTCGAGGACAGTTTGGCGATTCCTCAAAAAAATAATAGATCTTCCATATGATCCAGCAATTCCATTGCTGGGTATATACCCAGAAGAATTGAAAGCAAAGACACAAGCAGATATATGCACACCAGTGTTCATAGTGGCCTTGTTCACCATTGCCAAAAGTTGGAAACAGCCGGGGTGCCCATCAACAGAAGAATGGATAAGCAAAATGTGGTACATATATACACTGGAATATTACTCAGCTATAAGAAGGAAAAAAATGCTAACACACAGAATAACGTGGATGAATCTTGAAGACCTTATGTTGAGTGAATCAAGCCAGGCATTGAAAGATGAACAGTATGTGACATCACTGATTTGAATTAAGGAAAGTGAGCCGCTGCTGAGAATCCCTGTGTGAAAGATAGGTCAACAAGGGAGAGAGAGAGAAGAGTAGATTGCAAGCCATCACCCATATGGAAATAATTTATGGTAAAGTGATAGAGTACAGTTGTATATTGAAGGAAAGGACAGTGGGTAGTGATATTACTGGGTTTGGTGGTGCAGGGTTAACAAGTGTGTAGATTAGGAAGGGCAGGTTAGAATACACAGACTATGTAACTATGAATCTTCTCATCCCATGATTCAAGACAGGGGAGTGTCATATGCCTCAGAAGGATGGGGAGAAAGGAACAGAAAAGATCAAACGGGGTATTTAGCAGTCATGGAAATGTTTTTCATTACCTTACAGTAATGGACAAAGGACATGGTAAATATCATCAAAAATTATTAAACTGTACAGTCTAAATTGTAAACTATACTGTAAACATCGATAATGTTTAGTAGCTATGTCTCACTATCTGTATAACCGTTATAATAATGCTACCATCCACACACACTCACAAAAAGAGGTTTTAATATAAGGTGGGGAAGGGGGAGGGAGGCTGGGTACATGGGAATCTCTAGTATTCAGTGTGTAACTTTGCTGTGACCTAAATCTTCTTTGAATACTAAATGAAAATTTGGGAGACACTGAGGAATGAGAGTGTGAAAGCGTCACAGTACATACTAGACATCCGATAATGCAGTGATAAAAGGAAAAAAAATAATAATTAAATTTTTTTTTGTTTTTTCCCACTTTCTTTTTTTGAATGTCCCAATCCGCTAATAATATTTTAATTTTAGTTCCTTTTTTCTGAGTTTCCTTGTATTTTATCTCTTGCATTGAAGCTTATCATTATTATTTCATTTTCCTATTAATTGTATTTGGTTATTATATGGGCTTCACCTACAAGGAAGGTTTAGATCACAGAAGGGTTACAGTGGGGACTGCAGAGGCCATTGGTGGTGGGTGTCTGGGATGGGGGTTCATGGGAGTAAGTTCATCTGAATATACACGAAAGATATATAAAATTGTTCACATCATCAAGGTGTGGGGCATGGTCACAGTGGGTAGACAATCACTCAATAAATGAGAGAATACTGAATTCCCAGCTGGGAGAGCTCTGCCACATTCTTCAAGGGAGCAACAACAGTCCCCCGAGTGTAGGGGCAGTGTCTGGCAAAGGAGGATGGTCCACTGATGTGTTCTTGTTATTGATGACTAGCCTTACAAATCTTTGCTCTTGTCATTGAAACTTAGCCAACTGTTATGGGGTGCCTAAGGGTTGCCACCTGAGAGCCTCCTTGTTGCTCAAAGGTGGCCTCTCTCTAAGCCAAACTCAGCATATAAATGCATTACCTTCCCCCCAGCGTGGGACATGATTCCCGGGGATGAGCCTCCCTGGCAATGAGTGATTAATACCAAGTGCCAACTGGGAATATGACTGGAAAAAGACCTTGAATAAAAGGGGGAAAAGGTAAAGACAAATGAATTCATGTGGCTAAGAGACTTCAAAGAGAGACTGGAGGTCATCCCAGAGGTAACGCTTATGCACACCTCAGTAGGATCTTATAGAACACCAAAGTGGATATCACCCCACACAGAGGGTCTCCTGAGGACTCTGGATACACCCAGGTCCTTTATAAGGGGGGATAGCCCTGGAGCTTGATGGCTTATCACTGGGCTCTACTTTGGTATCTGTGCTCCTGAGAGTGACAGAGTTGGACTCAAAGAAGTCCACCTCTTCACATGGTCCATCAGTCCCTTCTATTCAAACCAATATGTGATGTTGGAGTTTATAGGTGTACTTCCAGAGACTGGAGCCTTGGGCCTGCCCATGAGCCAGCTGTTCCTGGAATCTCAGTGGAGCTGCAACTCTTATTCTACAGCACAATTCACTCACCCAAGTCATCTGGTGAAGAGACAATGATGGACAATGGCCATTCCATGGAATGGTGAGAGCCTGCAGCTGCAGGCAGGATAATCCCCTCCTCCCTATCCATGGGACATAAGCCCCTTCTAACTTGGAGGTGGTGTGGACATCACCATCCCATACTCCTCAAGATTGGGGGAAGAGCTATAGACTAGAGTGGACTTAATGGTATTCTGTTGTAGACATTATGTGATTCAAGCAATGGAAGAAATTACAACAATGAAGTGGAGCCAGTGGCCACTGGATGCTTTTGGGGCAGGAAGGGAAAAGTGGCTGTAATACAGGTGCTTTTCCAGGGCTTGGGAATTATCCTGAGTAACATTACAATGACAGATATAGGCCATTGTACATTAGCATATAACATGCAGAACTGTGTGGGAGAGAGTGGCGTCTACAATGTGAACTATGGTCCACGCTTAGTGGCAAAGCCCCAGGATGTGTATATCCATTGCAGGTGATGTGCCACACTAATGAAAGATGATTATGAGGGATGTTATGGGAGGTGTGGGAGGTGCGGAACATGGAAATCCCTGTAATTTTTGTGTAACATTTATGTAATCTAAGCATCTTTTTAAAATATAAAAAAAAGAGGAAAAAAATCATTGCTGAAGCTCAGACAATGCAGATGTCCAATTGGTAGACCTCTTCTTGGGAAATTCATAGATTTCTGTTTTATTTTCTATTTATTACCATTCATTCAACACTTATTTATGGAGCACCTACTTTATGCCTTGCACTTTCAAAGATGCTGATGAAAGCTTGTGACTTTGGGATAATAAAACAAAAGAAAAAGGAAAAAAATAGGAATGTTAGGGGAAAATACACATAATGTAATATATGCACTAGTAATATTTTGATGATACTCTTGCATATTTTATAACAAATGTTTCACAACAATGCAAGGTTTTGGTGGCAAGGTGATTTATGAGACCCCTGTATAATGTAATGCATGTTTATAAGTTCATAACTTGTACCATACACTTATTGTTTATGTATCATCATATATAAATGGTATACTTCAATAAAAAATTGAATAGGGAAAAAATAAAATAAAATAAAGAAATTCAATATGTGTTCAAATTGTAACAAATGTACTACACTAATGAAATATGTTAATAATGTGGGAATGTGTGTGAGGGGGAGGGGTTTGGGCATATGGGAATTCCCTATGTTTTTTATGTAACACTTACATAAACTAAAGCTTCATTAAAAAAAGTAAAATAAAAAACTACAAAAACAAAACAAAACAAAAGTGGCACTACTTTGAGGCTTGACTAGGATTTGCATTTCCCTAATAGCTAGTTAGGGAACATTTTTTCATGTGCTTTTTGACCATTTGTATTTCCTCTTTGGAGAAATGTCTATTTAAATTTTGGGGGCAATACACTTTTGGTGGCAATAGTGCAGAGCAGATACTGCTTGACAAAATTTCTCTCAGCCTTCTTGTTCTTCCAGAGGGCGTTGAGCCAGAAAGTATTCAAAGAGCTCTCCTCTGCTAGCATACTCCTTAATGAGATAGTTTTCTGTCATTCTTAATGACTTCAAATGACCCAATTATATTTGGAAATAAAGAATAAAGAAAAGAAAATCTGGGAAAAAATGATTAACAGACAAAATAAATAATCCACAGGAATGAGAAATAAACAAACTAAGATCAGTCCTGGTCACACAGGTCACCAAAAACAGCTTTCTGGGTTAGTGGACCACAAATCTAATATTGAAGGAATTATAGGGGCTTGGAGTTCCATAACAATGGTTCCATGTGAGGTCATCAAAAGAAATGGACCAATCAAGTCTATGGATCATCCTCAGTGATTTCCCCTCACTTTGTGTTCTCAGAAACCCTGTACACTTTTAACAAAAAAATTAAAGACCTCAAAGAGCCTTGTGCTTATGTGGGTTATAGCTATCTATGTTTCCCTTATCAGAAATTAAATCCTAGAATGCCCCAGTAGCTTCTACCTTTCTAGTTTGAAAACCAGTAATAATATATGACTTTGAAAGAGTTCATAATGTCATCATTGAAAATATCCAATTCCTTTTTCTGTAACTCTGCATGATCAGACTCAAAAGGATGCCACAACTAAAGTGATATCATTGTTGTATATGAAAATGTTCTGTTGCTTAAAGCATAATAAGGAATATTATTAGCATTTAAAATGCTGAGGAGAAGATTATTCATATTTTCATTTCTTATTTACAGTTTTGCCCAGTTTCTTTGGAATAAGTTTATAATTTCCAAAAGCTAAAGATCTCATGAATATCCCCTTTTCCCTATCTTTAAATATAGACAGCAAAGTTGTGCATTAAGAAAGCAAGTGTTCTCCTCTATATTCTTTATGTCAACAATCCACACACAATATTTCTCATCATTATAATGTCTGAACACTGGATGTGGCATGATGGTAAACTAAATAAGTCAGAAGAAAGGATTTGGAAATAAAACATGAAACATAAGCTCTTTTCTAACAAAGAGGAGAACTTATCATTGAGAATTCAAATTGGTTTGCCATAGTAACTCACTTCAGACAAATTTAGAATCTTCTGATGTGAAGCCTTTACCTAACTGTGTATTGGTAAATATCCTACCCAAATTTATCACATTTACAAAACAAATAGAGTATTTTGCCATGCATCAATACTTACAAATCTATGATATCAGGCTTTTCTTAATAAACCCATGACTTCATTGATAGCAGATTTTTGTTTTGTTTTGTTTTGTTTTGTTTTGTTTAACACAACAATTATTTTATTATATTTCATGATTTTGTGGATCAAGAATTTAGGCACAAGTTGGGTAGGTTATTCTTTTGCTTTCTGACATACTTTGAAATGAGTACTACTAAGTGGTATCCAGCTGGCCAAAGGGCTGGCCTGAATAGTCCAAGATGGTTTTAATCCATGTGCCTTGGTAAGGATGTCTGGAAGGCTGAATCTAGCTGGGACTTTCACCTGGACTGCCTATATATGGCCTCTCCAATATGGCAGTGTCAGGGTAGCAGGAGTTCTTATATGGCAGCTTAAGAAGGAGTGTTCCAAAGTGCTCCTTCAGAGGGTGTTGCAAAACACAGGAAGTGAGAGCTGTCATTCTCTCAAGGCATGGGCTCAGAAATTGGCACAGTGTCCCTTCTGCCATAGTCTATTAGTTGAAGCAGTCACAGAGGCCAGCCAGATTCAAGAGAACTAGTCATAAATAAGCTGGCTTCAGGGGCATGTGACCTGTACATTCCCACAGGGCCCCAGACTCCAAAGGGACCCACACTTGGGTTTAATGTTCTGCTTTTGTGGATGGTAGCTTTTAATTGGATTTTTGGGGCATTGCCAGAAATCAGAGCCAAGGCCAGCCTCCTGGGCCCATTATCTGTGCAGATGCACAGGGATCTATGCTTAGAAGGATTCTGTGCTTTGTTTAATGCTCTGCTCTCATCATTATGAAATTCTTAACCTTTTATTTTTGAACTTGCATTCTATAAGTTAAGCCCAAGAAGCAGAGATAGAAGGATGAGAATGATGTTCTAAAAAACCCAAACCAAACCATGACCCCTATCATATGCTATCTCACTCTATTTGTCAACCACTTACAGTGGAAATAATGACAGAAGTAAAGGGAAAGATAGCGCAACTAATAGGTCCTTTCCTTCCATCTTTCCTTATTCACCACTAAGCAAAAGATAGTGTTGGACAAATGTGCACATATCAAAAGCAAAATAAAAACAGTTGTGGTAGTTTTGTGCAGGGTTTCAACTATTCTGATAAGAACAAAACACATTTACAATAACTAAGAGTTACAAAATAGGAATTGTGTAATTTATACATTCTACATGAGTTAAATACTCATACTTGTATTTAAAGGTGACATTGCACAATATAAAGAACAACAAAATTCATGCAAACAATTTAAATATTTAATTTTTCTTTACTTATGATGGTATTACCTAGTAAGCAGCGGAGCAATTGTAGTTCGGTTGGTTGAGCACATGCTTCCCATATACAAAGTCCTGTGTTCATTCCCTGGTATCTTTTCAATAAAATTTCTTAAAGTCTCAGGTAAAAAATATCATGAAAAGTAGAGAAATTGTGGGAGAAAAGAAAAAGCTATATATTTTAGTATCACTAATGGCACATTTTTTCCATGCTTTTATTTATTTATTTATTTTTTATTTTTTTTTCCACCTCATTGTTATAATTTCTTGCATTGCAAGAATCACCATATGTGAGCAAGAGAATACCATCAAGTCCACTCTAGTCCATAGTTCTTCCCCCAATCCAGAGGCGACTGGGATGGTGATGTCCACTCCAACTCCAAGTGAGAGAGGGCTTATATCCCATGGATATGGTGGGTGGGATGATCCTGCCTGCAGATGCAGGCCCTCTCCATTCACTGGGATGGCCATTTCCCATCGTTGTCTCCTCACCAGGTGACTTGGATGAGTCCATTGAGCTGTAGGGTAGGAGTTGCAGCTCCACCTAGATTTCATGCACACCTGGCACATAGGTAGACGGGAGGCTCCAGTCTCTGGAAGTATACCTAAGAAACTCCAGCATCACATGTAGGTTTGAATAGAAGGGACTGGTGAACCATGTGCAGGGAGGACTTATTTGAGTCTAATTCTGTCACTCTCAGGAGCACAGATTCCAAAATAGAACCCACTGATAAGGCATCAGTCTCTGGGGCTATCCCCCCTTATATAGGACCAGGGTGTCTCCAGAGCTCTCAGGAACCCCACTGAGTGGGGTGATAGGCACTTAGATGTTCTATGAGCTCCTACTAAGGTGTGCGTAAGAGTTACCTCTGGGATGACCTCCCGACTCTCTTTGAAGTCTCTTAGCCACTTGAACTCATTTGTCTTTACCATTTCCCCCTTTTATTCAAGGTCTTTTTCCAGTTGTGTTGCCAGTTGGCACTTGGGAAAAGTTTTCAATTAGCAATAATCGTGCCTCGGATAAACCTCATTGGCTACGATACTGCCACTGCACAAAGCTGCCAGTTGGCACTTGGTATTAATCCCTCGTTGCCAGGGAGGCTCATCCCCGGGAGTCATGTCTCACGTTGGGGGGAAGGTAATGCAATCATATGCTGAGTTTGGCTTAGAGAGAGGCCACATTTGAGCAACAAGGAGGCTCTCAGGTGGCAACCCTTAGGCACCCCACAACTGCAGGCTAAGTCTCATTTACAAGAGCAAAGACTCACAAGGGTAGTCATCAATAATAAAAAAAAAAAAAAAAAAAAAAAACAACAACAACAAAAAAAACATCAGTGGGTCATCCTATTTTGACAGGCACTGTCCTTACACTCAGAGGACTATTGCTGCTCCCTTGGAGATTGTGGCAGAGCTCTCCAGGCTAAGAATTCAGATTCCCTCATTTATTGTGTGATTATCCACCCATCGTGACCATGCCCCATCCCCCGATCCTTTGAATGATTTTGTATATCTTTCATGTATATTCGGTTGAACCAATCCCCATGAAACCCTCCCCCCAATAATCACCCTTCTTTTAACTCCACTTGCACACAGAGCCTGAGCCCTGGGAATGAAATGATCTCATTTTCCAAACAAAAATATCAGGACACATTGTGTCACAATAATATCAAGTATTAAATAAAATGGGAATAATCTATCCATATGCAAGAAACTCTACCATTGTCTTCTGCAAAAACGTAAGTATCTGCCACTGGGCTACAGCAGCAGAATACCAGTATTTTGTTGTTGTTTGTTTTATGTTTGGCTGCCATATATACAAGTTAAAACCCCCACCTTTTAACTATATTCAAATATATAACAATACAGCTTATTACATTCACTGTCATGCTACAATCACAACCATCAATTACCAAAACTTTTCCATCATCCTAAATAGAAAGTCTGTATATTATAAGACTTAACTGTATATTCCCTACTCTGACCTCATTCCTTGGTAACCTATATTCTAGATTCTTCCTCTATGAATTTGCTATTTCCTGGTATTTACATGAAAATTTATTGAAAGAGGAAGTATCCAGTTCAAGAGGTATTATCTAAATCTTTCCTCCCTCCTATCCCCAAGGACACCCAAATTACAGAAAGGACAATGAATAAAAAATTAAAGATTATGGTCAGTATATAAGCTTTAAGGCTAATCTGTATTAAGATTGAGCTAATAACCTGCCAATATTTTGTTATTTTTAAATATAAGATACCTGCATTTTGTGTAAAATTCAAAAGGTAGGCGAAGTTATATAGTGAAAAGTCTCCTTTCCATCTGGCCACATTTCCTCAAGTTGCAACATTCTAGAAATTTTCTATACTACAAAACAGGTTTAAATAGTTTAGTATATGAGACACTATGCTAACATTTGTGCATATAAGCTTATTTAATGTTCAGGAACACTGTAAGACACAGGTAGTATTATAATTATCCCCGATTTACAAGTGAGGAGACCTGCTTGAAGACTGAAGTGAACAAGCAACTTTCCAAAAGCCTCATGGCTGATAAGAGATAGAAAGCCCATGTTCTCAACCCCCCCACACACACACACACTGTCTCCATAGGTCATGGATAAAATGGGGGTGTTTTGTAAAACACTCATTTTCCAAGGTCCTGGATGATAATTTTACTATTTTATTCATCATAAAAGCTTGAAATGTGCTTATAACTTACATTTTCTGCTAAGATTTACTTGATTCAAAGTCCCCTATCAGAAAGGCAACTCCCAAAGACAACATTCTTCCTAAGGACATTTGGGACATGGGGTGAACATTTTATGGTAATCTGAGATCCAATGCTGTGAAGTCCCCACATCACCTACCATCAAGTGTATGTCCTTACCCACGCCCAGCACTTCCTCAGTCAGCAGCAAACCATAAGGGACTGTATGTTGACTGGTTAGAGTTGAAAAACTGACTAGGCTTCTAAGAAATAATAGCTATGGCATTACCAACCCAGAAATGCAAATATTCTAATTTGTGAGTTATCTAAGAAAGCACTACCAAACATTAATGCTTTACTCCTTAAAATTCCTAAAATGTTCAGTCATTACCACCTTTATTCTACCAGTGAGGAAGCTGACAGGATGAGATTGATGTTTCAAGATTAGCAGAACAAACATCCGAATCCTAAAATCATCTCCAATAACTGACTTTATTTTACAAAAAATCCTGAACAAATGCAATGCCAGAAGGTCTTGGGAGGCATTCAAGGATGGAATCAGATACAAGAGGTCCCTGAAGGGACCTTTCAAAACTGAAATGTTGCTTCTGTCTTGGAATTTTGAAAAGGCTTGCTCTCTCTTTCACAAGAAGCAGGCAGGCCTGTCAGCTGAGGAGCTGCACACCCTGGAACATTCAAACCCATGTATAAATGGATATCTTTGTAACTCTGTTGTTTTTATTTATATAAATTGACCCATATGGGCACCAGGCTGCTTGCCCAAAGATGACAGAAACATTCTTGGGCTCAGGGTCTCCTGTACTGCTATTTGGAACAACAAAAATGATGCATTCAAGAGGCTCTGAAGAACACACTGAAACTTGACTGCCTGGGTTCAAACCCCAGCTTCACCACTCACTAACCATGTGACCTTGAATGACTTACAGCTTCTATTCCTCAATTTCCTCAACAATAAAGTGACAACAGTAGAGTAAGCACACACTAAATGATGGCTGCTATTATATTGTTCTTCAGAAATTCTAGGGCCCATTCTTTCTCAAAATGTCCTTAGGTCATAGTATATATGATAGTATTCCCCCTTCATCCTAATAGCAACTCTGCTTTCAACCAAGCATTTAAAAATGACTATTAGAAACTAGATTTCTCAAACCAAAAGACTAACATGAACTATTTCATACCATTTTGTCCTTTGGCTCTCTGTTGTCATATTGTTCTATTTTCTTTTTACCCTTTAACTTACCCTTCCTAATAATCTTCATTTTTACACTCTTCTCCATCTCTTGCCCTTATCTCTTAAATCCTGGTATTAAAAAAAATTTTTTTTAAGATCCTTAGATTACATAAATGTTACACAAAAAATATATAGATTCTCATATGCCCCACCTCCCACACCTCCCACAACCTCCCTCACAAACATCCTTCATTAGTGTGGCTCATTAATTGCAATTTATAATCACATCCTGGGGCTTTGCCATTAAGCTTGGACCATAGTTCACATTGTAGACCACACTCTCTCCCATACAGTTCTGCATGTTATATGATGGTATAAAATGGCCTATATCTGTCATTGCAATGTCATTCAGGGCAATTTCCAAATTCTGAAAAAGCCTTTGTATTACAACTGCTTTTCCCTCTCCCAGCCCTCAGAGCCTCCAGTGGCCCCTGGCTCCACAAAATGTTGTCATTTCTTCCACTGCTTGAATAACAATATATCTGTAGATTGCAAATAAGTCCATTCCAGTCCATAGCTCTCTCCCCCATCCTGAGGAGTCTGGGTTGGTGATTTCCACTCCACTTCCAATTGAGAGGGGGCTTATATCCCATGGAGAAGATGGATGGGATTATCCTGCCTGTAGCTGCTGACTCTCCATTCCCTTGGACAGCCATTGTCCATCATCATCCCCCCACCAGTTGTCCTGGGTGAGTCCAATGAGCTGTAGAGTAAGAGTTGCTGCTCTGCCAAGGCTCCAGGCCCAGCTGGCACATGGACAGCCCAAAGACTCAAGTCTCTGGATGTACACCTACAAACTTCAGCACCAAGTATAGGTTTGAATAGAAGGGACAGATGAGCCATGTTCAAAGACAATGCCCCATGAACATTTGAACATTTTTGTATACTTTGTATTTATGTTCCAGTGAACTTCCTCCCATGCATCCCCCATCTCTCACACTCCACACCAATGATCCTCCCCCACCCCAGTTGTAACACTTCTGTGATCCAAAGCTTCTTCAAAGATGAAGCCATTACAATAGCTGGATACAATTAATAGGGAAATGAAATAATAATGATAAGTTTAAATTACATAAAAAATACATTAAAATACATTAAAAAATTAAAAACTAAAACTAAAATAAAATAAAAAGATTGGGATATTAAAAAATTGAAAAATATTTAAAAAGTATTTTGACCTTTTGCCTTTCATCACTGCAATATCTGGTGTCCAGTCTGTACCGTGACATCTTCCTACTCTCATTCCCCAGTGTCTCACTGTTTTTCATTTTGTTTACAAAGAAGTTTTAGGTCACAGCAAAGGTCTTTTGTTAACATATCCCATCAGGGTTTATTTTGTTTATGAAGGCTTTGAACTCACCCTCATTTTTTAAGAGCAGTTTTCCTGTATACAGAATCTTGGCTGGGCAGTTTTTCTCTTTCAGTACCTTAAATACATCTTGCCACCTTCTTCTCACCTCTATGGTTTCTGATGAGAAGTTGGCATTTACTCTTATTGAGTTTCCCTTTCATGTGATTCTTTGCTTTTCTCTTGTTGACTTCAGAATCTCCTGTCTCTGAGATTTGTCTGAATAGTAGGTGTCTTGGGGTAAGTCTATTCAGATTTATTGTTTGTAGTACATAATCCATCGTGAATATTGATATGTCTTTCATAAGGGTTGGGAAGTTTTTTTCATTATTTCCTCATTTAGTCTTTCTGTCTTTTTTCCACTGTCTTCTCTTTCTGGGACAATGATAATGTTAATGTGCATTTTGCATTGTCATTCAAATTCCCTGAGACTGTGTTTCATTTTTTTCCATTCTCTTCTTCTCTTTCTCATCTCCTGTCATTTCCAGTTCAGATGCAGTCTTCAGATTTGCAAATTCTGCCTTTGAGCAATTCAAATATCCTCTGATGTGTTTCTAATGTTTTTTTTTTAAAAACAAATCTATTTTATTGATACATATTAACAAAGCATACAATTCATTCAATGTGTACAATAATAGTATTTGGTATAATCTCATAGTTGTGCACTCATCATTTCAAACATTATTAGAGTATTTTCATTATTTCAACAATGATAGTAAACAAAAAATGACAAACAATAAACAAGAAAATTCCTCACCTCTCCATCTCTCTGTTTCCACTTCTTTTTATATATATATATATATAAATATATAAATATATTTTAAGAGGTGCTTAGATTACCGAAAATACTACACAGAAACCCCTGGGATTCCCATGTTGCCCACCCCCCACACCTCCCACCACTTCCCACACAAACATCTCCCACAAGTGTGGCCCACCACCCTCAATGGACTTACACATCATGGGGCCTTGCCACCAATCCTAGACCACAGTTCACATCATAGACCACACTTTCTCCCACACAGTTCTGAGTGGTGTGTGCTGATTTAAAATGGCCTACATCCGTTGCCACAACAGTACTCAGGACAACCTCCAAATCCCAAAGAAGCCCCTGTATTTCAACGACTCGTCCCCTCCCTGCCCCAAATGTGTCAAGTGGCCACTGGCTCCACCTCTTTGTTATAATTTCTTCCATTGCTAGAATCACTATATGTGAACAACAGAATACCATCAAGTCCACTCTGGTCCATAGATCTTACCCTAATCCTGAGGGGACTGGGATGGTGATGTCCACTCCACCTCCTAGTGAGAGAGGGCTTATATCCCATGGATATGGTGGGTGGGATGATCCTGCCTGCAGATGCAGGCCCTCCCCATTCCCTGGGATGGCTATTGCCCATCGTTGTCTCCTCACCAGGTGACTTGGATGAGTCCATTGAGCTGTAGGGTAGGACTTGCAGCTCCACCGAGATTCCATGCACACCTGGCACATAGGTAGGCCAGAGGCTCCAGTCTCTGGAAGTATACCTAAAAACTCCAGTGTCACATATAGGTTTGAATAGAAGGGACTGATGAACCCTGTGCAGGGAGGTATTTTTAATCTCATCCATCATGTCTTCATCCCCATAATGTTCATTACTTTTCATTGCAGGCCTTCAAATTGTTCTATATTCTCACCCAATATTTTTTCTAATATCATTTAACTTTTTATTCATATTTTCTTGAAATTCTTTGAATTGATTCAGGTGCGTTGTGTGATTATCACTGATTGATTGTCTTTAATCTGTATCTCTTCAGGATATTTGGTTTGTTTCTTAGTATGGCTTGTTGTCTCATAGTATGGCTTGTAATTTTTTGCTGATATATAGATATCTGAATATGTTGGTGAATTTGTTTACCATATCTGAATATGTTGGTGGAATTTACTCTCTTTTGATTTTTTTTTTATTCCAAAGATCTTCTTTGATATCTGATTCATCTTAGTGTTTATTCCCAGCTAAAGTTATCAGAATAGGTCCAGGGGTTCACTAATGGGACAAATATTTTCTCCCAGGGTTTAGGATACAGAGAGAAACAAAACCAAAATTTTTCCATGCAATTAACAGACCAGTTAGTAGATAATATTCATCAGCTTATCTTTCCACAGAAGGGTTTCTTTACCGGCTTTCCTGTGTTCCTGTGTTGAATATCCAGAGTGGAGATTCAAAGTGAGCTCTGCTGGCCAAATTCACTGAAGGAAAGCCTGCCACCTTCCCCTACTTTTTCTCTTGAAACAGGGAGGAAGATATCTGTTCCCCTCTCAGTCAGCTGCAGTGAGCCAGGGATTTTACCCCAGGTTAATATCTTGGGGGTGGGGGAGGCAACCTTTCTCAGCCACTGTGGGGGTTTAGTAGCTCATGTTTGTTGTTTCATATTCATCTCTCTGTCCTTCACTTTCTTCTGAGTTGTGTATCACTGTCCTGGTCTGTTGAACCCCGGAGCAATTCCCTCCCAAAAGCTTTTGGCTATTTCTCCATTGTTTTTGTGAGAAAATTAAGCCCTGCCTTCTAGTCTGATGTCATCTTTCCACAATCCCTAAAACTGTGTTTTTTTTTTTTTTTTTTAATAGATATGCTACAGCATGGATGAAATTGAAAACAGCATGCTGAGTGAAATAAGCCAGATACAAAAAGACAAATATTGCATTTTTCTTATATGAAATACCTAGAATAAGTAAATTCATAAAAACTATAAGCAATTGTGTTGTGACCAGTGGGTAGAGTGTGGGGGAATGGAGGGTTATTGCTTAATGTGGAAGAGTTTTGCTTGGGATGATGAGTTTCTGGAAATATATAGCAGTAAATGCTATACAAAATTGTCAATGTGTTTAATGTCACAAAATTGTAAACTCAAAAATGGTTAAAATATTTTTATGTTTTGTATATTTTACCAGAATAAAAACATTTCCGGAGAGAGTGAAATATGAAGGCATCAGAAACCAGAAATCAGGGGGGCTGGAAGAGAAAAGAGAGGACATAGCTATGTGAAAGGAAAGCTTTGTTGACTCCAGAGATACCATGAGGCAGACTGAAAGTGAGTTGGAGAAAGGGAGATGGTCACATGAAAACCAGAAGACACCAAGTCAGAATGTCAGGCAGAATCTATGTCCTGGCTCCTTTGCAGTGGTGGTATCCACTCCATCATGTGTCTGCAACTAGGTTGTGTATTGACCCTGTCATGGCCTATTAGGTCTGGGGACATTCTGTGGCATACAGCCAATGGTTGGACTCAGAAAAAGTGACATGATAAGGACCCCAAATAGCAAATCTGAGTCAGTGCATTTTCATATTGGGACAGAATGCAAAATCACCCATTATCCAGCTTGATTCATAGTTCATCAGGTGACAGTGGTGTGCTAAGAAATGTTACTATAAAAAATGAATACCACTGTTTATAGTAAATTACTTATTTTTTTCTTAAATAACAGGAATTCTGCCAGGCACCTCAGCTGTTGCAGTGGGCCTCCAAGTCTGCTTAGCACCAACACCACAGGAAATAGTGCTGTGGCCACAAGGCACAAGGTGAGCAGGCCTGGCAAGTGCCTGGCAGTTCCTGGCAGTGCCTAGCTCTCTGTCAGATGGACCAGAGGCCTAGCCCCCACCTCCATTCACCATGTTGGTTCCAAGGAGGCATGCCTTCCCTAGTCTTTCAACAGCCACCAGGTAAGGTATCCTCTGGGGGTTCTGCCCTCAGGGCATTGACATTACCCCACCGTGCCCACCCTTGCTCAGTCCCTAGAAGGACCCCAACCCCATCAAAATACCATGCACAACACCATCACCAGCCCATGTCAGTCCCTGCCCAGATTCACAAGTGGAACCACCAGCTCCCCTGCCATCCTACCCTGTAGGCAGCTGCCCAGCTCTGCTGGCCCTTCTTTGGAAGCTCTCTGTCACCAAGCCTGGCCAGTGCCCCATCTTCCCAGCATGCTTGAACCAGCATACCAGGGAGGAAGACTGAGGCCTTGTTTTCCACCCCCACACAAGAACAACACTCCTATAGTGAGGTGGATCTGGGCATCTAGGGAGTCCTGATTTGGCTTTCCTCCCACCTCCTCTTCCATTGGGTCCACCTATCCCACCCATCATCCTCCCACTCATGTGGCTGTGGTATTTCTGCTGCTGGCTGCCCTTGGATGGACACAGCCCCTATCCCTTGCCAGGCTCCATCCTAACCCCTTGAAGCACAACTGGGAATCACCCAAGGCAGATAGCCAAAATCTGCCTGGAAGGCTGGGCCTGCAGGAGCCTGGGTGCCAAGGTCATGCCTGGTGTGCCTTTGTGACTTCATGCAGCAAACACTCACTGTCATTGGGTTTTCCTCCCAACTCAGGAGTCTGAATAAAATCAGGACTCAGATCAGTTTCACTATCATGGGAAACCTCAGGCAGAAGCCCAGATGGAAACTTGGAGATAATGGGCTTGGAGATAGGCCATTTGAAGGCATCACCATCTGAAAGGAGATTCTCTCTGAGACAGGAACTTTGATGCCCTTAGACCTACAGATCACAGGGGTCTAGGATGAGAGGTAGGCTCTGGTGTATCCCTGCAATTTCCCATGTGGCTGAGTCTGCTTGGGACAGTGAGCTGAGCCTCCACTCCAAACTCCTCTTCCTTTTCCGTCTTCCTCTGAGGGCTCTTGGTGCTTAGAGCTAAGGCCTGAAACCTATAAATCCTACTTGTTCACCATGGCAATGTTTTTCAAATGAGGGAGAGAATGAGTGCCAGAAAAGAGAGATCCTGTCACAAATTACTACAATACAATATTACCTCTCCCACTCCCTGTTGTTTGGAGGTGCTCAAACCCAGTCAAACTTTTCAAAGAGCAAACTTGTCACTGGCCTGGTCTTTCTGACCATTTGAAAGTTAGACACATGGAGAGCAAGATACATGAGCATTCCAAATCTTTCCTTTGGGGAATCCACCATGGCTATGTGAGTTTTGGTAGTCTGAATAACAAATCTCATAACTCCTGGCCTGTCTCTGATGTCAAGCATATGTGCCATACTGCCTCAGCTTCCCTGCAATCTGTGAGATGTACCCTGAACAGAGGATATTTGGGTCACTAAGAGACACCCCTCATGGTAAGTACAAATATCCCCACTTATATGGTAACTGTGAATTTCGTTTGTGACATGTAATGGGGGCAGACCAACAGACAAAAATTTTAAATTGGAAATTCTAGCCAAATACCATCCTTTGCAGATGATGATCTCTCCCAGTGAGTGATCATGACAGAAACTTCATGGAAGAATACCCAAATTCCTTTATTCCAGAGGCATGTTCACAGTAAGTTCAGAGCTATCTTTTGGGCCTTTATATGGACTTGACACCAGGTAGTAATGACCTGAGTATAAGTGAGAACTCCCTTCTTCCCAAAGGGCTTTATCTGCACTTTGATTTACAGGTCTATATCTTAAGAGTCTAATTAACCTGGGAACACTCTTCTAAAGTTGATCTATTTATGATGGTAAGGATAGATAAATGAAAATTTCTAGACAAGGCTTTGGCTAATTTTTTTCTGTAAAGGCCAGATAGAAAATAGTCTACACTTTGTTGGTATGATTAGTCTCTGTGCCATACTTTTTTTCTTTTCTTAGCAAGTCTTCAAAATTACATAAATCATTCTTAGCTTGTGGTTTGTTAAAAGAAAAACAAACAGGATGATGGCAGGAAACTGTGATGCAAATTGACATCACAGAAAGAAAATTAAATGCCCTGAAAGAAAATAAATTGCCAATTTTCTTCCTTTCCATACTTCTCCCTAAAAGCTAAAATGTACTATGTCAAATCTCATGTTAAAATGACAAGCTCTGATGCTCTATAAATGTCTGTGTGAAATCCTGAAACTGGCCTGATTGAGATTGGTTCCCTATGATAGGCCTCTGCTTTCTTCTGAGGATTAAAGTCCATGGTCCTTTTTTGTCAGATCTCCTTTTATTATCTTCCTATGAGGCAGAGTCAATGAAATGAGAGCAATGGAGCTGCTGGATTCTCATCCAAGACTGGCATAAGCTAGGAATTTAACACACCTGCATCAGTTTCTAAGGGGGTAAAGTGAAGCTATGAGACTCTTCTTACTCCAGATTTCCCAATCTCCCAAATCCCACCTAAGGAGCTGGCCTAGGAAAGATAACTATTAAACTGAGACTTGAAGCAATTAATATTCCTAGTTTACTCTTTCCTACAAAGCAAGTTTTCTTAGGGAAGGAGCAGGCCTATACTCGAAGCCCTCCCCAGCAGAGGCAGGGCAAACCCATCAGGCTCTTGCTCTTCTTTACCTTTCACTTCCTTCTTTCATCCTCATCAAGACATTTTGCCTTCTCTAATTTTTCTCCTTTTCCTTTACTTTGGGCCACTCTTGCTCATAGTCTGAACTGTCATTTTAGTGCCAGGAGTCATGGTCAGAGCCAGAGAATTTAGTCACTTCCTCCAACCATGAGGACATAATTCCAAGGCTTCTTCAAGGGAATCACTGCATAATTTGTATCAAATTCCCAAGCAGACACTGAATGTCACTGCTCTATTCTCAGGATGGAGCCTGGGAAGGTGGAGCAGACACCCAAGTACTTGGTGCCCCTGTCCTGGAATGCCAAGGACTTTCCAAGTGCTGCAGTCCCCCTAGCATCCTTGCCCTTAGTGCTTCCCTGTCCTATACTGCCATAGCCACAGACGTGGACAAACACCTACTTGCCAAGGCCCAAGGCATTCTTGGGTGGCCTTGGACCCCACCAAGGGAGGTGCATGGCAGCAGTGCAGGGGTACCTGTATCAACCCAAACCCTAACTCCCAGATAGCCCCAAAATGCCTAATGAAAACACATGGTGGGACCAACCTAGCATAGCCACCCAGTGCACTGGCTTCTCTGAGTCATGTGAGTTTGAATCCAGACAGCACCAATTGTGAACCTCTGGCTTAAGCCATAGAAGGGAGTAACCTTATCAGAGAAGAGGACAGAAATGCTGCAACCCTGATCAGGGCACAACCAAGGGTGGGGGCAAATGGAAGGAGCTGGAGACTCAGGTTGGGAAGCCAAGCATGCTCAACTATGGCCAACTCGTAAGTCTCAGGTCTGGTACTGAGATCTGAGCCTCTGCCCATGGAATCCTCAAAAGCCACAAAGGGAGGAGGACAAGAGGAGGCAGGGGGATTGACCCTTACAAGGGGATTCAGGACAATGTGGAGGGTGAGTCATCTGAACTGTGCCCAGAAGCTCCCATATCTGCCAATGGCAGCAAGAGGGTGTGGGAAGTGCCAGGAGATAAGGCATTGTGATTGGGCCTGGCCAGGAGGCAGGTCTGTCTTGGTTGCTTTGCCCAGTGCTCCCATAGCTTGATCAGGCCCCAGGAGTCTGTCTCTTGCCCAATGCACTATTGGAGGTCAAAGCTTCCTATCCTACCTCTGACAAGCAGTGGACACTCCCCCCAGGACAGCAGGACCCATCCCTGACCCCACCCTGGCTCAAATCCTTCATTCTTCCTGCTCATTGTCACTTGCATGAAATGCCACTCTCCTGAATGTCTCTTCAGATTGCCTCTTCTTTCTCAGGTCACCTGTTGACCTCCCAGGCCTTCACACTCTGTGATGGAATGGTGTGGGAGATATGTTCAGAGAGTGTGGGTGGATCTCAGCTTTCAGCCTCAGCAAAAGATGGCAGAGGTGGCTAGAGGTAGTAGTGTGTCTGCGCACTGGGCTGTGCCGGGGCTAGGATTGCAGGGTCCTCCTGAGGGAAAATAAATAAATCCAGCCCCATCCTTAAGAACCCCTTCCTGTAGGAGGATTTCTGGGTCTTCTGAGAGGCACTGCCCCTAGGAGGAAGGGTGGACCTTTAGGATACTTCCAGGTCCCTGCTGTGGTCCAGTGGAACTGATCCATTACTCTCACTCCACACACACAACTCCAACTCACACACACAACTCCAGGCTTTATTCATACCCTGCAGCAGCATCTTATCTCTCAGAATTATAGACAAGACTCCAAGCATGTGTGGGCACAGTCAGCTAAAATATGCACTTTATCTGTGTGCAGGAGCCCTTCAAGCCTGCCAGAAAGTTGGGAACTGATCCAGAAAGGCAATGAGTAGTGGAATCTCTTTGATTACCACAGTAAATGTTGCCTCAAATAGCTGGTCTTCTGAGGACTCTAGAGACATCCAGACACTACAGGCAAGGCTGACATCTCAGGAGTTTGGTGCCCTGCCAGTGGGCCCTATTTTGGAATTTATTCTCCCTAGCAAGGAGGAGAGTGTGGTCTACAATGTGAACTATGGTCCATGCTTAATGGTAAAGCCCCAGGATGTGTTAATCTATTGTAGGTGATGTGCCACATTAATGAAGGATGTTTTTGTGGGAGATTGTGGGAGGTGTGGGAGGTGGGGCATATGGGAATCCTTATATTTTTTATGTAACATTTATGTAATCTATGTATCTTTTAAAAAGTTTTAAAAATTATTAAAAAATTAAAATAAAATAAAATTTCCTACTATCCTGGCATGATGTTGTACTTAAGCTGGCAAAGTTTATTCATCATGGTGGAATTGCATACTAGCTTATGGTGTAGGAATCTGGGGTCTTTCATCCATGGACACCTGATAAATGAGCTCTATATCAGGGTGACCCTACAACTCAGCTCTGGATGCATTTATGAAAACTGGAAGTCTAGAATTCAACCTCTGGCTATTGACAACCTACTTAATGTAAAGTCTACACAAACTTTGCCCTGCACAATGTACCCTTATACTTTCTGTAGGATGTCTTTCCCTACTATCACATCAGTAGTTCCCATCTGCACCAGATGACTTCCTGCTCCTTCTACCTCCACTTCTCAGAGGGTCCCATGTGTGGTTCCTTGAACACACTTTGCATCTTGTGATTGGAAGGATGAAGCATATGGCACACATCACACAGAGGAAGTTCCAGCTTACACAGAGGCTCAGTCCACAGAATCCTGGGACCCCTCTGTTGGAACCCCTTTATGTACCAGGCTGGCATCTTTGTCTCCCTCATGCTTTGCCCCTGCCTCTTTATTTAAGGCTCCCAACTCTGAGTCCAGGCTTTCCTTCCTGATTTTGACCCAATTCTGCCCTTTTTCACCCCAAGGACAGCCTGACTAAGAGGCAGAGGGAAGCTGTAGGCAGGAAGGATGGAATCCCATTACAGGACCAGCTGCTAGAGAAACAAGGAGAAGAGACAGTGGAAGACATAGGAAGGGATTTGGTGCCCCAGGCACCACTTGTAAACCAGGGATATCCTCGGCCATCCACCAGTGTCCTGGGAGGAGAGGTAAGGTTGGAAAATCTGGTTTGGAGGTAAGGCCCTGTAAGAAGGATGGGGATGCTGTTCAAATTTAAGCAACAACATCCACTTTCTTAGAATGGACCCTAGACCAAGCCCCCTCAAACCCTTGGGATGAGCCTTGCAGCTGTGCTTCTGTTGTGTGTTTCCTGATATAAATTTACCCATAATAAAAAAAAATAAAAAATAAAAAATAAATAATTCTAAAATAAAGTATTAGCATGCTATAAAAAAAAAAAAAATTCCTGGCACTTGTCCTTCATTTCACTGTCCTTGGGGTCCTTGACATCCAGCAAAGTACTCACTCTTGTGCTTAAGAACAACCCTGGGAGCCATGAAAAGCATAGCTCTAATTCCAGGGTCTGGGTGGGGCCTGGAAACTAAAGGTGTTAGCTAACCAGGACAATCACATGCAATGGTTTGCTGCTGAACCCTTTGATATCTATTGAAGGTTGTACTGCTGATTCATGGCTCACCTTTCCCCTAGAAGCTTGCACTTTGACCCTGTCAGAGCTTCCTTTTCGAGTTTTATCCCTGTTCCTGAAAGTTGGAAAATATGTTTACTAAAAATTTCTTCATTTAAGTGACTCTGAAATTTCTAATACACAAATTAAACTAGTTTTTTTATTAATCTAATTTTAGAAATTTACTCTTTGTTCTTCATTCTCTGAAGGATATAAACTAGACTGTCTCAGTTTTGTTTACAGGAATAAGATAATGTTTCAAAGCAAAACCAGACAGAATGATGTCAGGAGCACCTTATGACCCAGTAAATCTGTAACTTTACTCAAAGACAAAAGGCTTGATATCCTTGAGCATTTGACATAATATCTAATAAACCGTGGTTTATTATCCATTGAAACCAAGGCAAATGGAGTATGATTGAGACAACGCAGGACTGACAAAGAGCATGTACCCTCCTCACAAGATCCTTGTATCACCATTTTTTTACTTGTACTTCTCACCTACATGTTTTTTCATTTTTGCCTATTAAAATGTTATCTCCCATTTTCACTGTAAACTGGTGTGGGAAAGATTCTTCCAATTCCTTATCTGTGTGCTCACTATATATCATCTTTTAACTGAGAGACATGGGTCTTCTTTGTGGTGCTGGATCAGGTGGGCCTTTCTATTGGAAATGAGCCATGCTTATGTTAACAATTTGGTGAGGCAACCAGGAGCTACACTGCCCTGTGATGCAGGTCCTGGAGCAGCCCAATCCATGTGTTGTCAATCACGAGGCTTCCCTGGATCCCCCAGCTCTGTACACAGTGGCTGCCTGGGGATTTCCCTGGATGAACAAGACTGGAGTTTCTCAGTGAGGTTTCTGCTTTGGCAGACACTGGGTGCTTTGTGTGAAGGTGATTGTGAAGCTGGGTTTTTCCCTGTGCTAGGTAAGTTTGTAAAATTCTTTCTTGTTCTGATCTGTGTTTACTTTCACATTGTCAGTCTACACATGCCTAGGACCTCATAAATCAGATTTAGCTTTTTCCTGTTGATTTTGTATTTTCAAGTTGGGGAAGTTGATGACTTTGTGGAGCTCCTGTTATTAATGTTCTGTCATTTCTGTTAGTGTTGCCTTGCATGGGAAACTCTCAGAATGTGCCAGCTACATCTCTGGGTTGTAAATTGGAAAATTGGTCTAAATTTGTAAGGGACCCTCTTAAGAAAAAGAAAATTATTTTCTCTTGCAATGTTGCCTGGCCACAGTATAAACTGGATGACAGTGAAAAATAATCTAAAAATGAGTCTTGGCAATACTATCTTGCAATTGGATTTGTTTTGTAAAAGAAATCACAAATGGAATTAGTTTAACTGCTGGAAAAGTGTAAAAACTTAGTAAGATTAATGTTCTCTGTTCTGCTTCCATGTTAATTCTAATGTGGTCTGGATAGCCACATTAATGAAATTGGTGCTGGAAAGTGGGTGTAGCTCAGTAGTAGAGCACCTGCTTCACATATATGAGGTCCCATGTTCAAACTCTGGTACTTCCTCAAAAATAAAATAAAAAATTGGTGCTGTTAAACTTTAGTAACTATTGAAATAGACAGCACTATCAAAGAAAAAGAGAAAAAATAGAAAAATGATACCTGCTTTTGTAAGCCTGCATTTCCATCATGGTTTAGCCCTAAAAGCAACCAGGCCCCCTAACTTGTCTCCAGAGAACTGCTTCAGAGGAGTGTCCTTGTAAATATTTCATAATATATCTCTCCAAAATACTGCTAAAATAGTAAACTAAAGAAAGTATATATTTCTGAAAAACATCCCGTATGAACTATCAATATTCCAATATTGCATACCATCATGTATTTGAAATGAAGAGACATGTTTGCATGCAACCAAACTAAATCATTATTCTGACAAGTTTGTTCATTTTTTTAATAATATTTTTTTATTTTTTAAAAGATACTTAGATTACATAAATGTTACACACAAAATATAGAGATTCCCATATGCCCCACTCCCCACACCTCCCACAACCTCCCACATGAATATCCTTCTTTATTATGGCAGATTCATTGCAATTGATAAATGCATCCTGGAGCATTAAGCATGGGCCATAGTTCATATTGTAGTCTACACTCTCTCCCACACAGGTCTGAATGTTATATGATGATATAAAATGGCCTATATCTGTCATTGCAATGTCATTCAGCATGATTCCCAAGTGCTGTCAAAGCCCCCATTTTACAACTATTTTCCCCCCTCCTATCCGCAGAGCCTCCAGTGGCCACTGGCTCTACATCAATATTGTAATTTCTCCCATTGCTAGAACCATAATATATCTAGTAGAATATTAGTAAGTCCATTCAAGTCCATAGTTCTTTCCCTAATACTGAGGATACTGGGATGGTGATGTCCACTCAAC
Organism: Tolypeutes matacus; assembly: GCA_026826555.1. Taxonomy (NCBI): domain Eukaryota; kingdom Metazoa; phylum Chordata; class Mammalia; order Cingulata; family Chlamyphoridae; genus Tolypeutes; species Tolypeutes matacus. The sequence goes on along the minus strand of JAKSZT010053823.1, from coordinate 192,570 downwards.
CTCTAATTGAGAGGGGGCTTATATCCCATGGGGAATATGGATGGCACTATCTTGCTTGCAGTTTGCAGATGCTCTCTGTTCCTTGGGATGGTCATTGTCCATCATCATCCCCTTGTTAGTTGTCCTCGGTGAATCCAATGAGCTGTAGAGTAGGTGTTGCAACTGCACTGAGGTTCTGGGCCCAGCTGACACATGGACAGCCCAAAGACTCCAGTATCTGGACATACACCTACAATTTCCAGCACCAACTATAGGTCTATGTACTTGTGGGGAAGACATAATTGAATCTCTCCCAGGAGCACAAATTCCAAAGTAATGCTCAATGGCAAGGCACCAAACTCTGGGGCTATCTGCCCTGACCATAGGACCTGGGTGACTCCAGAACCCTCAGGAGGCCCATTCTTTTTGGGTAGTATCCACTTCAGCAGTCTATGAGATCCTGGTGTGATGTGCATAAGCATTACCTCTGGGATGACTTCCCGAGTCACTTTGAATTCTCTTAGCCATATAAACTCATTTGTCTTTACCTTTTCCCACTTTTATTTGAGTTTTTTTCCAGTTACATTGCTAGTTGGTACTTGGTAACAATCCCTCAGTGACATGGAGGCTCATTTGTGGGAGTCATGTCCCATGCTGGAGGGAAGGGGATGCATTCATATGCTGAGAGAGGCCACATTTGAGCAACAAGGCAGCTCTCAGGAGGCAACCCTTAGACACCCATAACAATAGGCTAAGTTTCAATTTCAAGAGCAAAGGCTCATAAGCTTGGTCATCAATATCAAGAGCCCATCAGGAGATCATCCTCCTTCACCAGTCATTGTCCCTGCACTTGGGTGACTGTTGCTGCTCCCTTAGAGAATGTGGAAGTGTTCTCTGGGATGGAAATTCAATATTTGCTCGATTATTGTGAGTCTCCACCCACTGTGACAATGCCCTGTAAACATTTAAACAATTTTATATACTTTATATGTATGCTCAGGTGAACTTCCTCCCATGTATCCACCATCATTGACATCCCACACCAATGATCCTCCCCTGCCCCTGTCGTAACCTTTCTGTGATCCAATGCTTCTTCAAAAATGAAGTCATTAAAATAGCCAAATACAATTAATAGGAAAATGAAATAATAATTATAAGTTTAAATATATGAAATAAAATACATAAAAAATTTTTAAAAACTAAAAACAAAATTAAATTAAAAGATTGGGATATTAAAAACTAATGAAAAATATTTAAAAACATTTTTTGACATTTTACCTTTCATCATTGTATTATCTGGTGTCCTGGCTGTACAGTGGCCTCTTCTGCCTTTTATTCCCCACTGTCTTACTATTTTTCATTTTGTTTTAGGTCACAGTATAGTCACATACAGAATACAGGGGCTTTCATATGCCCAACATTCTCCCCTTTTCCTCCTTCCCATATTAATACCTTTTTATATGTGGATGATACCTTTATTATAACTGATATACAAATCGTGAAATATAGCTACTATATTTCTATATATAGAAATATACTAACATGGTAAATGGTTTACGTTACGGTTTATATTTTAGACCATACACTTTTATAAGTTTTGATATTTACCATGGCCTGTGTCCATCATTGTAAGATCCTGTAGAACACTTCCATTGCCCACTAAATATGCCCTATTCAATGTATTCTATTTTTCCCCCTCTTTCCCCTCAGGCTCCATGGCGACACACTGGCTTCACTCCTTGGATGGCAAGATTCATAGTTACATGCAACAACACTGAGGTCTTGACACACTGGTTTTCCCTCCCCTATTAGTAACTGCCCATGCTCTCGAGAAACTCCCACCTCTCTCTTTTGAACAAATCGTTCCTCTTAAGGATGGGGGTTCAAACTCTTCCCGCTCACTATGTGGGTTTCCACCCACTGATACAACTCATTAGAATAAAATGATCACTCATACACTCTCTAGAAACTTGATCCAGGTTTGCCCTGTTCATAATGCCACCCCAATCCAACACCCAAAACCAGTACCCTTCCTTGTCATATTGCCATAAGAGTTTTCCAACATTTCCTTTGAAACACATACCCGCAAATACCCAGTGTTCAACTGGTCGATTTCTCAATCCTCCACCCAGTTCCCTGGACCTTCCAACTCACCCTTCCAATTGACCCACCTGTCAAACCTTCACCACCAAACACAATAATATCACAACCTTCCTGTCATATCCCTTCAATACACAACTCCATACTTTCACCTTATCATAGATTACGTCTCTATGGGTTTGGTCACAACCGTCTTCTCCCTTTCTATTTCCTGTAAACCTGTCTTCCAAACAATAGCTCTCTGAATCTGCTCAATTTGCTTAATTCATCAGTGAGGTCATATCTGTTCACCTGGATTGCTTCACTCAGTGTAAGGTCTTCAAGATTTATCCATGTTATCCAGTTTGTTAGCACTTTATTCCTTCTTACAGCTGAGTAATATTCCATTGTATGTATTTTTCACATTTTCTATATCCGTTTTTCTGTTGATGGGAACCTAGGGTTGATTCCAACTTTTGGCAATACTGAACAATGCTGCTATGAACATTGGTGTGCATATATCTGTTCGTGTCCTTGCTTTCAATTGTCATGGGTGTACACCTAGCAATGGAATTGCTGGATAATATGGCAGTTCTATAATTAGTTTTTTGAGGAACTGTCCTCCACAATGGCTGGACCATTCTACATTCTCATCATCAGTGGATAAGTCTTCCAAATCATCCACATCCTCTCCAACTCTTATAGTCCTCTGTTGTTGTTGTTTTTTTTTTAATAGCCATCATTCTACTGGGTGTAAGAAGGTATCTCATTGTAGTTTTGATTTACATTTCCCTAATAGCTAGAGATGTTGAGCATCCTTTCATGTCCTTTTTAGCCATTTGTATTTCTTCCTAGGAGGAGTGTCTTTTCAGGTCACTTGCCCATTTTTTAAATGGGATGTTCATCTTTTTATTTTTGATATGTAGGATTTCTTTATATATACTGCATATTAGGCTCCTATCAGATATCTGGTTACCAAATATTTTCTCCCATTGGGTTGGCTGCCTTTTTATTTTCTTGATAATCACCTTTGAAGTGAAAAAGTTTAAAATTTTGAGGAGATCCCATTTATCTATTTTTTTCTTTTACTGCTTGTGCTTTGGGTGTGAAGTTCATGAAGCAATTTCCATTTACAAGGTCCTGTAGATGCTTCCTTACATCATCTTCCAAGGTCTTTATGGTCTTGGTTCTTATATTTAGATCTTTGATTCATCTTGACTTGATTTTTTGTATAAGGTGTGAGATGGTGTTCCTCTTTCATTCTTTTGGATATAGATATCTAGTTCCCCAGGCACCATTTAATGAAGAGGCCATTCTCTCCCAGCTGAGTGGGCTTGGTAGCCTTGTTGAAGATCAGATGACTGTATATGTGAGGATCTATATCAGAAATCTCAATTCAGTTCCATTGGGCAGTATGTCTATCCTGGTGCCAATACCATGTAGTTTTCACCCCTTTAGCTTTGTAGTTTGTCTTAAAGCCAGTATGACACCTCCAGATTAATTTATCTTTTTCAATATGTCTTTGGTTATTCAGGGCCTTTTATCCTTGCAAATAAATTTGTAGTTACTTTTTCCAATTAATTTTAAAAAATGCTGTGTTGATTTTTAGATCTGTAGATAAGTTTGGGTAGGATAAACGTCTCCTTGATGTTTAGTCTTCCTCTCCACAAACAGGAAATATTCTTTCATTTATTTAAATCTTATAGATTTCCTTTAACAGTGTTGTGTAGTTTTCTGTATATATCATTTACATCTTCTGTTAAGTTTATTCATAGGAATTTGATTGTTTTGGCTACTGTTGTAAATGGCACTTTTTTCTTGATTTCCACCTCAGATTGCTTGTTAATGGTGTACAGAAATGCTACTTATTTTTGCACATTGATCTTATAGCCTGTGACTTTACTGAATTCATTTATAAATTCTAGAAGCTTTGCTATATATTTTTCAGGGCTTTCTATGTGTTGGATCATGTCATCTGAAAATAGTGAAATTTTTACTTCTTCTTTTCCAATTTGGATACCTTTTATATCTTTTTATTGACTCAGTGTTTGAGCAAATACTTCTAATACAATGTTAAATAAGTGTGGTGATAGTGGGCAGCCCTGTCTTTTTCCCAATCTTAGAGGGAATTTTTTTAGGATTTCACCATTGAAGATGATATTAACTGTGGGTTTTTTTTTTATCTATACCCTTTATCATGTTCAGAAAATGTCCTTCTATTCCTATTTACTGCAGTGTTGTTGTTGCTGTTGTTGTTGTAGTTTATCAGAACAGAGTGCTGTATTTTGTCAAATGCATTTTTCTGCATCTGTAGAGATGATCATGTGATTTTTTTTTTCTTTCAGTCTGTTTATGTGGTGTATTACATTGATTTTCTTATGTTGAACTATCCTTGCATATCAAGAATGAAACCCACTTGGTTATGGTGTGTTTCAATTCAGTTGAGGGTGTGACTGAAAAAGATTAGCAAGTATTTTGCTGAGGATTTTAGCATCTAGGTACATTAGAGAGATTGGTCTACAATTCCCCACACACACACACTGGAAGAGGTCAAGAAAGAACTTCCTTTATTGTATTAGTTGAGGATCTCCAGAGAAACAAAACCAAAAGGATTTTTATGTTAATATTAAGATATTTAATATGAGAATTAGTTTAGATGACCCTTGGAATAAACAAATCTGAATTCCGTAAGACAGGCCACAACTTGAAAACTCTGATAAAGGTGTAGTTGAATTCCGTAGGAGAAGCTGCCTAGCTGAAGTAAAGGCAGAAAATCTTCTACCTGACACCAAAATCCTCATTCTGGCTTTAAGATCTCCAAATGATTAGATGAGTAGACTCCCTTAACTGCTGAGGGAAATCTACTTTGTTTATTGTAGATGCAAATAGCCATAGATGTAATTAACTGACTATAGCTTCAAATACCCTCATAGTAACAAAAATGTCAGTGTTTGCTTCACCAAATAATTGGACACCAGTTTGGCTTTGGTATTATGGTAATTTTGGTATCACAGAATGAGTTACGCAATGTTCCTTCTATTTCTATTTTTTGGAAAAGTTTAAGCAGGATTGGTGATAATTCATTCCAGAATGTTTGGAGGAATTCACCTGTGAAACTGTCTGGTCCTGAGCTCTTCTTAGTTGGGGGGTTTTTGATGGCTGAGTCTAACTTTTTACTTGTAATTGTTGCATTGAGTTCATCAATTTCCTCTTTCATCAAAATAGGCTGCTTGTGAGTTTCTAGGATTTTGTCCATTTCCTTTAAATTATCCTTCTTGTTGGCATATAATTTTTCAAAGTATCTTCTTATGAAACTCTTTATTTCTGTGGGGTCAGTGGTGATATCCTCTTCCTCATTTCTTATTTTGTGTATTTGGATCTGCTCTCTTTTTTTCTTTGTTAATCTGACTAAGGGTTTATCGATTTTATTGAACTTCCTGAAGAATCAGCTTTGGTTTTGCTTATTTTTTCTAGTGCTTTTTAACTGTCTATTTCATTTAGTTGTCTTCCAATCTTTATGTCCTTCTTTCTACTTCCTTTGCAGTTAGTTAGTTGTTGTTTTTCCAATTCCTCAAGGTGTGCAGTTAAGTCTTTAATTTTAGCTCTTTCTTCTTTTTTGATATATGCATTTATGGCTATGAATTTCCATCTCAGTACAGCTTTTGTTCTATCCCATATGTTTTGATATTTTGTGTTGCCATTTTCATTCAATTGAAAGTAGTTACTGATTTATTTTGAGATTTCCTTCTTGACCCACTGTTTGTCTAAGAGTGTGTTGTTTAATTTCCATATCTTGTGCCTAATCTGGTTTTCTGGCCCTTACTGTTTTCCAATTTCATTCCATTGTGGTCACGGAAATTGTTTGTATGATCACAATCTTTCTGAATTCATTGAGATTTTTTTCTGTGGCCTACCATGTGCTCTATCTTGGAGTATGATCCTTGTGTACTAGAAGACTGTATATCCAAATGTATTAGAGTGCAGCGTTCTGTATATGTCTATTAGATTCAGATTCTCTAATGTATTAATAAATATCTTTGTTTCTTTATTGATTCTTTGTCAAGATGTTCTGTGTAATGATTGTAATGGTGTATTAATATCCCCTGCTATGATTGTAGAAGCATCTATTCCTCCATTCATTTTTCTAGTGTTTGCCTCATCTATTTTGAGGTGCCCCTGTTAGGTGCATAAATGTTTATGATTGTTCTTTCTTCTTAGAAGATTACCCCTTTCACTCCTTATAGTGTACATCTTTATTTCTTACAATAGTTTTGCATTTAAAGTTTATTTTGTCCAATATTAGTATAGTTACTCCCACTCCTTTTTGGTTAAGGTTTGCTTGTAAGATTGTTTTCCAGCCTTTCACTTTCATCCTCCTTGAGTCCCTGGGCCTAAGGTGGGATTTTTGTAGACAACATATAAATGGGTCATATTTCCTTTTCCATTCTGCTAATCTGTGTCTTTTAACTGGTGATTGTTATCCATTAACTTTCACTGTTATTACTCACAAGGAATTACTTATAATAGCCATATTTTCTTTGTGTTTATATATGTCATATGTTGTTTTTATTTCTCTTTTTGTCTTTTTAGTTGTTCTTACACTCTCCTCACCTCCAACTCTCCCTCTCTCCTGTTTTTTCCTTTCAACCCATAGAACTCCCTTTAGTATTTCTTGAAGGGCAGGTTCCTTATTCTCATAGTCTCTTAATTTCTGTTTATCTGTGAATATTTTGAACTATTCATCAGTTTTGAATACCAGCTTTGCTAGATAGAGAATTCTTTGCTGGAAAAAGATTTTTTAATACCTTGACTATGTCATACCACTACCTTCCTGCCCCCATTGTATTAAATGAGAAATCAGCACTAATATTATTGAGCTGCCCTTGTATGTGATGGTTCTCTTTTCTCTTGGTGCTTTCAGTATTTTCTTTTTGCCTTGAGCATTGGAGAATTTGACAAGTGTGTCTTGGAGTAGGCCTGTTGCAACTTATACTGTTTTGGGTGTGCTGCACTTCCTGGACTTATACAACCATCTCCCTCAATAGGGTTGGGAAGTTTTCAGCCATTATTTCCTCCAACACTCCTCCTGACCCCTTTCCTTCACTTATCTCTCTGGGATGGCTGTAATGCATATGTTTGTATGTTTGTGTTGTGATTGAAATCCCTAAATCTCTGCTGAATTTTTTCTATATTTTAATCTATCTGTTCTACTATCTGTTTGATTTCAGATGTACTGTCTTACACATCACTAATTCTTTCCTATGCATGCTTATATCTACTGTTAGGTTCATCTAGTGTCTTTTTTATTTCTTTGTTCCATTCATCACATCATATCCATTATCTTTTTATGTATGTTTACAATTTTTCAGTATGTTTTCCTTGTGTCTTCTTAATATCCTTAATCTCTTCCTTCACTTCGTTAAGTTGTCCAATGATATTTGATTGAGTGCTTTAGTTGTTCAATGTTCTGCACCTCTTCCTGGTTTTTAGCCTGTTCATTGGACTGGGCCATGTCTTCCTGTTTCTTAATATGGTTTGTAATTTTTTTGTGGCCTCTGGTCATCTTTTTATTTTGATGTGTTTATTCAGTTGATTAGCATCTCTCTTTACTCTAGGGTTTTATTTAATAGGTGCTTTATTTGTGTTAGGTTTTCTCTTTGATACTTTGTTCTTCTTATTCTATTTTATTAATATTGTCTATGCTCCCTTGGAGGAAAATATGAGGGCCAGAGAAAGTGAAAGAGGTAAGAAAAGCAATAGGATGATGTTAATAACCTTAGTAATTGTTAGAAGAGGAACTATTTAAGACCTTGAAAAATGAATATTTAATTTGTATAAACAATGTAGAGTCAGAGGAATAAAAAAGTAGGATACCAACAATGAAATGGGAAACCAAATGGAGAAAAATATATAGACTGAATTAAAAAGCCAGTATGATGAGGAAAGAGAGCAAGAGAAAAGAAAAGAAAAAAAGAAAAGTGTTAATAAAAGAAATAGAATAGGATAGATGAGGTAGAAATAAAAACCAGAAAAATTGGGGACTAAACAAAGATAGATGAATGTAGGAACAACATCAGAAAAGAGAAGAAAGAACGAATGATGGGAGAGGAAGAGATAGCATTAGTATACAAAATCAGTATACACAGCAAAGGGGAAATCAAGGAATAGGAAATATAATAACCAACAATCAAGCCAGCAGGATCTTGAGGAATTTATCTCTTCATCCAGCTCCCTCCAGATCAATGCCCTGAAGCCTCCTACATTGTGGGTTCCCAAAACAGCTCACTCAGGCAGGATCTTGCCCCCACTCAGCTCTTTTTTATGAGAGAGATTTGTCTATGTTCCTTTGAAAGAAAAAAAATTAGAACCAGAGAAAAGGAAAGAGATAACAAGACAAAAAGAATAATAGTAATATAATAGTAAAAGATAAGAGAGCAAATGTACAAGACTTAGGAAACTGAAAAATTAATATGAGTAAGAAGCACAGAGGAATAAGATTAGGAAAGTGGAAAAGAAAAAATGAAACAATAAACAGAATAGAGAAAAAATATATAGAATGAATTACAATGCTGGAATGGTGAGAAAAAGAACAAAAAAACAGAAAAGACAAAGAAAAAAGTAAAAAAGAGAAAGTACACAGAGAAAAAGGAAGAGAGGGAGAAATACAAACAAGAAAAGTCAGAGACCAAATAAAAGAGGTCAAATGAAAGAACAACAGAAAACAAAAGATATAAAGATGAAAAAGTGAAAAGAAATAGCATAGGTAGGTAGAATAGTTCAGTAACCAAAAGAATAAAAGAAAAAGAAGTAAGCAGAGAAAGAAAAGGAGGGGATACAAAGCAATCAAGAAACAAGACAGCCATAACTCATGAAAAAAAAAAAAGGAGACAGAAGAGAAATAAAAATAAACATGGAAAAACAGCCTTCTTTCTTAGACCACTAAGGATCTTCTCAGGCTGCTCATTTTCGCAAATCACTCACCCTGCAGCCTGACCTCTGCAGGTTTTGGACTGGGTTTTAGTGAATAAAGTAAGAGAAATAAAAGAAAATGAACCTTTTCAAAAAAATAAGAGAATTAGGAAAAGGTAATACAAAGAAAATGTCCATATGTTCTCTGTCATAAAGTTTCAGCTGGATGCCTGATAACTTGGTGGATCTTTTCTCTAAGAATAGCCTGGAATCAAACCAAGGACTTCATATATGCTAGGCAGGAATTCTTCCCCTGAGCTATTCTGAGTCCTTGGGTTAATCAGCCTTTCAAAAGTCTATCCACCCCCTTTTCCTTGGGCAAGGTAGATCCCCTGCTGTCAGCTGGAGTAGTGCTGATCATCCCCTATCTCTGCCTCCTCACTGATATAATTCTTTTCTTTATGTAGGTGGCTTGGCATGACCACCAACCTGAGATGATCTCCCTCTGCTCTCCCTGTCAAGTCAGGGTCCTTTCCTATATTCAAGAGGGGCCCAGCTAGTGATAGGCACTGCAAAAAAAAAATCACACACTCCACTCTCCCAGACTCTTCCTCCTCACAGGGAATCAGCTGGGAGCAGGCCATAATGCCAATTTTGTCTATTTAAGTTTTATTTATACTTCTCTGGTAAATATTGCTCCACTTGGTATAACCCTCATATAGCCAGCATATTGCAACACCATTAGTCATGGAAAGCAAGCCATCTCTAGCTGGCAGAGCTGCAGGTGTTTGAAGAAGACATGTAGTTCCATTTATTTCAGGAGGATGACCAGGTGATGTGGCAAATACTTTTATTGTTTTCAGAGTCATAGTGACCAATCTAACCAATAACTCAAATGGAGATATACCATACACAGCACTGGGGGCCTTGTTTAAATGCACAAGAGAGTTTGGCAGCACTGAAGTCCATCCCTTTTATTTTTTTATTTTTTTATTTTTTATTTTATTTTTTTTTTTAAAGCTAGAGATTTATTGTTATTTTGTGATTAATAAATCATCAAATTGGTTAAGACACCATCCCACACTGTGTATCACCATTCGCAAGGTACAAAAGCTTTAAACCAGACTGACACATAAGGCAGAAAGAGCAAAGACACATGACTATATCCTTAACAACTTACTCAAGTCATGCCTCCATACTGACTTTTGTACATGTCTTCTCGGGAAAGTGTCAGAACAGTGCATGGACTGGTAGACAACATGGCCTCATGACCTTTTATTTTATAGCAAGCATGTACAGAAGCTGTGGTGTTTCAGTTACTTTTAACCACCATATAGAAATAGAACTATCTTTTGGGTTTAACCATTTTCTCATGCACAGGCAATACATGAATTTAAAATGATTTGTGAGCCACTTGTTTCTGAAGTGTTTTCGTAGTTCTATTAAGAAATAGTTAAATATTGTGCTTTTCAGAGCCTCAGAGAAGGGAAATTGGGGCGGGGGGTAGGGGGTATCTATCCTGGATTGGGCCAGCCTAAATAATACTGGCAGCCAAGATTTGATTAGGATTTCTGTGCATATAGTGTAGTAAAGAAGTATCATTCAGGGGTGAAAAATAAAGAGCCGTTTTAACAATGTTGAGTACATTTGGCTGTTCTACAGCCTTTTTCTTCCCTCCCCAAAGAAGTTCTGTTTATCTAACTCTCAAACTGTTGGGGTGGTACATTCCTTTAGGACCAATTAAAACATAACGTTGGAGTCATCCCTTTTAATTTATAACATAATATCAATTTTGTATGGTACTGCAAACATAAAGCTTAGTTATATTAACTGCAGCTCAAAAGAAACTTGTGCATTGTTCAGTATTAATTACTGCGCCTGATGAATAGGTACATATGTTCATAGTATTGAACATGTTAAAAGTCTTGGCAGACTTGATTCATTTTCTAAGTAATTAATGAACTTCACTATGAGATGAAAGAATGGCTTTCTTAAATAATGCCTTTATTTTGCTTGCCATATGCTTTTCTTTTTGTTGCCTAAATTGTCTTTGTGAATTTATATATAGAGCATCCTCCAAAATGTTATGAAAAGCTTCCTCACTCCTAAACAGCAGGAAATAACTACAGAAGAAGAGATCTTCACCCGTTTTCCTTATATGAGGAATATTTACAAAATATATCTTCTTAAGAATAAGAAGAGTGTAAACACAAGGGGGGATATGATAGCTGGAATAATGTGCTTAATAAAAACTTCTTCACTTAAGAAACACCGAAAATTCTAATACACTAATTAAGCTAATTTTCTATTAATGTAATTTTAAAGTTTACTCTCTGCACTTAGTTTCCTGAAGGATATTAACCAGAATTTCTCCTTTTTGTTTATAGGCATAATATAAAGTCTCAAAGCAAAACCAGAGAGAGTAGTGTCAGGAGCAGCTCATGACCCAATAAATCTATAAGTTTTCTCAGGACCAAAAAGCTTGATATCCTTTAGCTGTTTGCACAACAATATCTAAACAATGGTTTATTAGCCACTGAAATCAAGGACAATTGAACATGCTTGAGACAATTCAGTACTGACAAATTTCATGTACCCTCCATACAACATCCCTGGTATCATACCATCACTTGGATACTTTGCAGTTATTTTAACAAGCTGAATCCCACTTGGTAAAAGAAAGGATCCTGACTCAACAGGGATGGGAAGAGGGATCTCCTCAGGCAGGCTGCCATGCCAGAAGTCTATATAAATAGAAGAATTATCTCAGAAAGGAGCCAGAGATAATAGACTGAGCAGCAGGAGTGCAGGGAATCTAACCTGACTAAGGGAAAAGGGGCAGATAGCCTTCCAAAAGGCTTACTAACCTAAAGAAATAGATACACCCCAGGGAAGAATTCCTGCCTAGCATATAGGAGGTCACTGTGTTAATTTCCAGCTCCTCTCTGAGAGGTGATATAAAGTTATTAGGCATCCGACTGAAACTTCATGAGAAGGAACATATTCACCTTCACTTTTTATTAGCTTTTCTTGGATCTCTTGTTTTTTAAAAAAAGGTTCAGTTTTTATTTTCCTTATTTTACTTACCATAACCTGGCTTAAAACCTGCAGAGGACAGGCTGCAGGATGATTGTTTGATGAATAGCAGCAGCTGGAGTAGATCCTTAGGGGTCTAAGAGAGAAGGCTGTTTTTCCATGTTTATTTTTGTTTTCATTATCTTCTCCCTTAAAAAAAAAAAGCCAGTAATTCCTGTCTTGTTTTCTTGTTGTTGTGCTTCCCCTTCCTTTGTTTCTCTGTTTTTTCTTTTCTTTTTTTTTAAACAATTTTCTCTACCTATGTTAACTTTTCTCTCCATCATTATATTTTCTGTTTTCTGTTGCTGTTCTTTCATTCCTTCTCTTTTTGCTTGGTCTTCAAGTTTTCTTCTTCTCATTTCCTCTTTCTCCTACTTTATCTGTTTCCTTTCCTTTTATATTTTTTTAACTTATTTCTCTCTTTTGCTTTTTCTTTTCCCCTCTTCTCATCACTCTGGCCTTTTAATTCATTCTATATATTTCTCTATTCTGTTTTTTTGTTTCATGGTTTCTATTCCACTTTTCTAATCTTATTCCCCTGTACTTCTTACTTGTCTTTATTCAATTTCCTAAGCCTTCTATTTTTCCTCTTCTACCTTTTACTATTATTAACACTATTATTCTTTTTCTTTCCCTATCTCTTCCTATTTCTCTTGTCCTCACCTTTTTTCAAGGGAACATAGACAACAGCATGGAAATAGAATAAGAGAAAGAAGGGTCAAAGTGAAGCTTTATCACAATCAAAACCAAGAAAATAAAACCATAGAGTAAGAGAAGGTAGTCAACTGAATGAACCTATCAAGATAAGCAGATGTCTGAAGAGCAACAAAAAATTATGAGCCACACTAAGAAACAGGAAGACATGCCCCAATCCAATGAACAAACTAAAAAACAGGAGGAGATGCAGAACATGGAACAGGTAAACAGAGATGTCCAAACAAATATGAAGAATCAACTTAACAAAGTGAAGGAAAATATTAAGTACATTAAGAAAACACAGGGAGAATATACTGAAGAAATTGAAAACATACTTAAAAAGATAATGGATATGGTGGGGATGTATGGCACAATCCAAGAAATCAAAAATACACTTGATAAGCTTACATGCAAGAGACAAACATAAGGAAACTCAGGGGAAAAAAAAAGAGAGAGAGAGAGAGAGAAGGAAAAAAAACAACTGGGGTGGGAGAGGATCATTGGTATGGGGTGTCAGGGAAGGGGGATGCATGGGAAGAAGTTCATCTGAGCACACGTATAGGGAATGTAAAAAAGTTCAAATGTTCATGGGACATTGTCACAGTGGGTGGAGACTCACACAATAACTGAAAGAATACTGACTTCCAATCCTGGAGGATTCTTCCACATTCTCTAAGGAAGCAGCAACAGTCCCCCAAGTGTAGGGGCAGTGTCTGGCAAAGGAGGATGATCCACTGATGGGCTCTTTATTGATGACTAAGCTTATGAGCCTTTACTCTAGAAATTGAAACTTAGCGTACTGATATGGGGTGCCTAAGGGTTGTCTCCTGATATCCTTCTTCTGGCTCGGATGTGGCCTCTTTCTGAGCCAAACTCAGTATATTCATGCATTACCTTTCCCCCAGCATTGGACATGACTTCTGGGGATGAGCTTCCCTGGCACCGAGAGATTGCTACCAAGAACCAACTAACAATGCAACAGAAGAACACTTCAAACAAAAGGGGGAAAATGTAAAGAAAATGAGTTTATATGGCTAAGAGACTTCAAAGTGAGGCAGAGGTCATCTCATAGGTAACACTTATGCAAATCTCAGCAGGATCTCATAGACTGCCAAAGTGGATACTACCCCAAAGAGTGGAGTTCCTGATGGATCTGGAGACACTCAGACCCTATGGTCAGGCAGATAGCTCCAGAGTTTGGTGTCTTGCCAGTGGGCCCTACTTTGGTGTTTTTCCTCCTAAGAATGACAGTGTTGGACTCAATTATGTCTTTCCTGCACAGGGCTCATCTGTCCCTTTTATTTAAACGTATACTTGGTGCTGGAGTTTGAAGGTGTACATCAAGAGACTTGACTCTTTGGGCTGTCCATGTGCCAGCTGGGCTCAAAACCTTGATGGAGTTGCAACACCTACTGTACAGCTCATTTTATTCAACCAGGACAACTGGTGGGGAGACAATGATGGACAACAACCAACCCAGGGAATGGAGAGAGTCTGCAGCTGCAGGCAGGATAGTCCCATTCATCTTCCCCATGGGATATAAGCACCCTCTCAATTGGAGGTGGAGTGGATGTCATCATCCCAGAATCCTCGGGATTGGGGAAAGAACTATGGACTAGAGTGGACTTAAAAGTATTCTACTATAGACATATTGTGATTTCAGCAATGGAAGAAATTACAACATTGATATAGAACCAGTGGACACTGGAGGTTCTGGGGACAGAGATAGGGAAATACAATTGTAACATGCAGACTTTACATGACATAGGAATCATCCTGAGTGACATTGCAATGACAGATATAGGCCACTTTATATCATCACACAACATGCAGAACTATTTGGGAATGAGTATATGTTACATTGTGAACTATGGTTCATGCTTAATTGCAAAGCCCAAGGATGCATCTATCAATTGCAATGAATGTGCCACACTAATGACAGATGTTCATGTGGTTGGTTGTGGGAGGTGTGGGCAGTGGGGCATATGGGAATCCCTATATCTTTTGTGTAACATTTATGTAATCTAAGTATCTTTAAAAAAATAGTAATAATTTTAAAAATCACTAGGAAAAAAGGCAAAAATAAAATAAAAATAAATGAGTTCACAGTAAAAAAGAGAGAGAGAGAGACAGAGATGGACACTAATATTAATACAAGGGGTTATTACATTATATATTAACAAAATCAATCAACAAAAAAGAACAATCAGAAACATTTATACTCCTAACCAGGGTGCCTCTAAATACATGAGGCAAACACTGGAAACACTAAGTGGAGGAATAGATGTCTCTACAATTATAGTGGGAGACTTTAATACACCATTATCATCATTAAGCAAACATCTCAACAGAGAATTAATAAAAACTGAATAATATATTAGAGGATCTGGACCTAATAAACATACAAAATATTACACCCAAATACAGTGGGATATACATTCTTATCCAGTGTACATGGATCATTCTCCAAGTTAGACTACATGCTAGGCCAAAGAACAACACTCAATAAATTCAGAAAGATTTAAATTATACAGAGTAACATCTCTGACCACACTTGAATGAAGCTGGAAATCTGTAAGGGTCAGAGAACTAGATTAGGCACAAAGATATGGAAGGTAAACATCACACTCTTAGACAAACTATGGGTCAAAGAAGAAACCTCACAATAAATCAGTAACTACCTTGAAATGAGTGAAATAAGAACACAATATATCTAAACATATGGGAAGCAGCAAAAGCTGTACTGAAAGGGAAATTCAGAGGCATAAATGCATATATCAAAAAAAGAGTTAAAATTAAAGACTATCTGCACAACTGGAGGAAATAGAAAAAGAACAAAAATCTAAAACCAAAGGAAGTAGATAGAAGGAAATAACAAAGGTTAGAGCAGAACTAAATGAAATTGAAAGTAAGAAATCACTAAAAAAATAAACAAGACCAAAAGCTGCTTCTTCAAGATCAATACTCTGGATGTGATATTCTTTGATTGCATTAAATTCAGCTGAGAGGCCTTTGATTATATTATCTGTTAAGATTGCTCTAGGGTAGGGGTTCTTAAGCAGGGGTCCATGGGTCCCCACGCACTCTGAGGAAAGATTTCAGGGGGAACATGATCTTGAGTTAATTTTGCATAATCCTAAATTATAATTTAAAGACATGGTGATGCCACAACTTCACTCCTTGGATAACAAGATTCTAAATGACCTTGCAATGATGAACACAGGCCATGTTAAATCACATCAAAATTTATAAAATTATATGATCTAAAGTGTAAACCGTGGTGTAAACCATTGACCATGGTTAGTAGCTATGTTTCAGTATTTGTATATCAGTTGTAACAAAGATACCATCCACATGTAAAAAGGTTTTAATGTGTGAAGGGGGGAAAGGGGGAGGATGTTGGGTATATGGGCATCCCTTATATTCTGTATGGGACTTTACTGTGACCTAAATCTTCTTTGAAAATAAAATGAAATAAAAAGATACTGGGGATTAAGTAGAAGAAAATGTCACTCTCCATACACGACAACATATATTACAAAGAAAAAAGGCAAAATGTCAAAAATTTTTTACTATTTTTCATTAATTTTTAATATCCCAATCTTTTAATTTTATTTTCATTTGTCATCTAAATTTTGCCTGTCTTTTTACTCTTTTCTGCTATTCTTTCTTCTATGCTCTTCTCCATGCCTGTCTCTCCTTTCTTTTTCTTTCAGGTTCTAAGGCTTCCTTTAATATTTCCTGCAAAGGTGGATTCTTTTTTGCAAACTCTCTTAATTTCAGTTTGTTTGTAAATATTTTCTACTCACCTTCATATCTGAAGTACAATTTTGCTGAATAAAGAATACTCAGCTGACAGTTTTTCTCTTTCAGTATCCTAATTGTGTCATACCATTGTCTTCTCTCCTCCATGGTTTCTGAAGAGAAATCTGCACTAAGTCTTACTGGCTAGGCACCTCTTAAAATATATGTATATATATATATATATAAATAACATTTTTGTAAGCAAATACACATATATGCATATATATTTATATATCATTTTGCAAATGTTTGTATGTATTGTGAGAATTTTGATTTTTACCAATAAAAAAAAAAATTAAAAAAAAAAAAAAGTCTTACTGGATGTCCCTTGTATGTGGTGGTTTGCTTCTCGCTTGTTCTCTGAGAATTTTCTTTATATCTTTGACATTTGACATTCTGAGTTGTATGTGCCTTGGAGTGGATCTATGTGGATTCATTCTGATTGGGGCATGGTGTGCCTCGACATGTACGTTCATTTCTTTCATGAGAGTTGGGAAATTTTCAGCTATTATTTCCTCAAATACTCTTTCTGCCCCTTTTCCCTTCTCTTCTCCTTCTTAAACTCCCATGACAAGAATGTTGTTGCATTTTGTATGCTCATTCAACTCTCTGAGCCCGTGCTCAATTTTTTCCATTCTTTTCTCTCTCTGTTGTTTTCTCTCTCCAATTTTAACTGTTCTGTCTTTGGTATCACTTATTCTTTCTTCTATCATTTTGAGTCTGCTGTTTTATGCCTCAAATGTGGTTTGATCACACCTATTTTGTCTTCCATTCCCATGAGCTCTATTACTTTTCTGATAAGGATTTCCAATTCTTCTTTCCACTGGCTAAATATCTTCTGTATGTCAATTATCTCTTTAAATATATTGTCTTTCATCTCATTAATTTGATTTTGGAAATTTGTGTACATCTCACTGATTAGTTCTCTCTAATTCTGCCTCTCTTCTGGGGCTTTGATATATCCCTTTTCTTTGGCCATGTCTTCTATTTTCTTAGTATGGCTCATAATTTTTTGCTGATATCTAGCCATCTGATTAGGATGTAGCTTACTCAGATGTTCAATTTCTTTCTCTTTTTTAGGGAATTAGTGTCAGGAAGCTGTGGATTATCACTGCTCTTTGATTCTTGACTCGACCTGGATTGTTAGGATTGTCCTTCTCATTGCTCAAAACCAGGCACTGGACATAGTAATTTGTTGTAGGGTCACTTCCTAGGGCCTTGGGCAGGGAGGCTATAGAGACTGAAAAAAGCTTCTCCTACTTATTTTTATATTTCTTTCATGTGCTTCCTTGGTCTGCGAGGAGACAGTGCTCTTTGGCAGCTCTCAGTTCAATGCCTGGTCAGAGTGTATTTATTGTGGCACAGACTGGATCAATGTGATAGAGCTTCCTATCTGAAGGCTAGATCCTTGTAATTCAAACTTTCTCTGAGACATTTCTCCAGCCTTCTCTGGCAGGCTGCTCACTTTTCGAGGCTAGGAAATGTTTCCACTCCCTTCTGTGTCCTCAACAATCAGTCCCTGTTAGAGGAGGAGAAAGGGAGAGTTGTATATCTTTAGCCCCTTGCAGGCTCCAAAGAAAACAGTGGCACAGTCCCACCTGGGCTGGAAAGGGTCTTGGAACACAGCAAGCCAAATTTGTTAGTCAAAAGCTGAGTCAGCTTTAGGCTGTGTCCATCACTCCACTTTCTTGGGGCATCTTCAACAATTAGTCCCAGCTAGAAGAAAGGGAAATTGTGAGGGTTGGATTTCTCCAGTCCTTCACCAGCTCCCACGTCAAACCACTGTCTGGTTTCACCTGGCCTGGAAGGGCTCATGGGACCCAGCATACCAAGCTTCTGGGTCAGAAGATGAGTCTGCCTTAGGTTATGTCTTTCTCTTTCACCATTCCTAGGTTGGAGCCCCCTTTTTCTGTAGTCCCAGTCCCAGAGGCCTGAGAATTCTAAACTGTCTTCTGTGTGGGGAATGGTGTCAGCAGAAGCAGTTGCTTGTTTCACTTCATGTTTCTGTCATTGTGATTTCCCTTCTTTGCCTCTCTCTCTGCTGGGTGGTGCCCAGCCTTTCCTGCTGCCCTAAACCCTAGAAGATCTTTTCTCTGGGCTGTTTCAGCCTGTTTTCTAGCTATTTTTCAGGAGAAGAAGAGATTCCCATATCTTACTAGTCTGCCATCTTCCCAGAGTCCTAATTTTATTTTATTTTTAGTTTTTAAAATTTTTATGAATTTTATTTCTTGTATATAACCTATGATTATTATTTTTTTGCTATTAATTTTATTTGGCTATTTTATTGGCTAAATTTTTGAAGACGTTCTGGATCACAGAAGGATTACACCTGGGGCAAGAGAGGATCATTAGAGAAGGGGCCAAGATGGCGTTAGTGTAGGAGGGCACACACTGCAAGCTCCCAGAGCAAGGCGGATTGTGGACGGGGTCCTGCCCAGGGTCTGTGATGTCCATGCGTGGAGTGAGAAGCTTGGGACATCTATCTGCGCGGATCAACAGTGTGGACGGAACAGTAGAGATTCGTGAGTTTTAAGGCTGCCAGTGGTGGTTGGCACAGAGGGCTGAGCCCCATGGTTAGGAAGGAAAAATAAAATAAAATAAAATAAAATAAAACGGCCACTTGGAGCCACGAGCAGGGTGAAAAAGTTTTATTTTCTGGGGATCTGGCTGCCTGGCGCCCCTTGGACCTTGTGTGAACAGAACAACCGACCTAATCAGTACCCGGTGAACCGGAGGGGGGATTCTGGTCGGGGAACGGAGCTGATTTCCCTAGGCACCGAGAGATAAGACCCAGGCCACTGCAGAGCCAGGAAGAAGGGACACTTCCCAAAAGAGGGAGGGTTCTGTTGGAGGACAAGGAAGGGTATTTTTTTATTTTTAGACATTGATCTGGCTGCCTGCACCGCCCCATAGCATTGGGGAGCAGATAAGCCGACCTGAAGCAGCATCAGGCTGAGAGCAGACGTGAATCTGCACTCAAACTGATTTACTTAGCAACACGGTGATGCTAGAGCTCGGCTCCAGAAGGGGAGGAATTGGCCATCTTTAGCACTCCTCACTGACTAACATCAGAGCTACAGCTAACCTGGAGAGTCCAGAAAGTGGGATGTGCTTGATTAATTTCCACGGGCCCAGCTAGGGTCCCTTCCATAAGGGATTTGGTCTAGAGGAGGAATTATTTTGGGTCCTGCATTTCGCTAAAAAAATAAAAATTAAAATAAAAAAAAAAGTGAGACGGTCACTTCAAAAAATGAAAAATAAATTCTTTTAATTTAGCTTAATAGCTAAAAGCTGCTTCAGGACCTGCATATTTCCCTGTGGGGAAATTGATTGATAAACACAAGTAGGCAGGAAGGATCCAAGTGGACCCTAGGGGAATCATTGACCCCGCTTAGATCTGTTTGACTGCTTGCCTATGTGGATCTTTGGTTTTACTCTGTTTCTTTCTGGTCTCTTGCTATTCTTTCCTCTTTCCTACCCCCCTTCTTTTTATTTCTATTTTTTAATTAGGTGCTGCCAGCTTGTCGCTTCTTTGCTGGGCTTCTTTTTCAGTAAGTTCCCACTCGTTGTATATATTGATTCTGTATTACAAATAATCGCTTATCCTTCCTGCATCTTTCTGCCTTCTGTTTTCTGTTGTGGCTCTTAGAGACAACATTTTTTCATAGGCCCACAACTTAAGGGTGTCAATTTCTATCCCATCTATTTTGTTTTCTTCTTTTTTTTTTTTAATTACGATTAACTTTTTCTTTTCAGAACTTTCTTTACTATTTCTCTCCCTCCTCATAATTCTAGCCTTCTAAATCACTATATATACATATTCCTCCATTTGTTTTTCCAGTCCATTGTAGGAACTCCATATTTTTTCCTAGTACTCTACACTGCCTACACAAGTTAAATATTCATCTCATTAAGTCTCTTTTGGCCCCTCTTCTAACTTTTAACAATATTACTATTATCCTTCTGCCTTCCTTACATCTTTTGATTCCTCTGGCCCTAACCTTTTGCCTTCAAGGGAACATAGAAAGAAGCGAGGAAATAAAATAAGAAGATAAACTGCCAAAGAGAAAACTTAACTCACATGCAGGACCAACAGCTAAATAAAATTCTAGAGCATAGAGAAAAGCTAATCAGCTGAATAAACCCATCAAGATAATATGATGACCAGAGGGCAACAAATAAATACAAATGACTCTGAGCAACTGGAAAACATGGACCAGTCCAATGCACAAAATAAAAACCAGGAAGCAATGCAGAACATTGAACAACTATTCAAAGCTCTCCAAATAAATATCATGGATCAACTTAAAGAACTGAAAGAAGAGATTATGGATATAAAGAAGACACTGGGAGAAAATACTGAAGAAATAGCAAACATGCCTAAAAAGGTAATGGATATGATGGTGAACAATGGCACAAGCCAAGAAATGAAAAAGACGCTGGAATCACATGGCAGCAGATTTGAACAGGCAGAGGAAAGAATTAGTGATATGGAAGACAATACAGCTGAAATCAAAGAGATTGTAGAACAGATAGACAAAAAGACAGAAAAAATCCAGCATGGACTTAGGGAATTAACCGATAATAAAAAACACACAAACATACACATTATGGGCATCCCAGAAGAAGAAGAGAAGGGAAAGGGAACAGAAGGAGTGTTGAAGGAAATAATGGCTGAAAACTTCAGAACTCTATTGAGAGAGATGGATGTGCAGATACAGGAAGCACAGCACGCCCCAAATAGTATAAATCCCAACAGGCCAACTCCAAGATATATACTTGTCAAAATGTCCAATGCTCAAGACAAAGAGAAAATATACTCAATGCAGAAGAGAAAAGAGAACCATCACATACAAGGGAAGCACAATAAGATGAAGTGCTGATTTCTCAGCTGAAACCATGGAAGCAAGAAGACAGTGGTATGACATAGTCAAAACACGAAAAGAAAAAAACTTCCAGCCACGAATTCTCTATCCAGCAAAATTGGCATTCAAAAATGATGGAGAGTTCAAAATATTCACAGATAAACAGCAATTAAGGGAGTATGTCAAGAAGAAACCAGCACTTCAAGAAATACTAAAGGAATCTCTACAAGTTGAAAGGAAAAAACAAAGGAGAGAGAGTTGGAGGAGAGTTTAAAAACAACTGAAAAGGCAAAAAGAGAAACAAAACAACATATGACATACATTAACCCAAAGAAAAAATGGCTGAAGTAAGAAATTCGTTACGAGAAATAAAACTGAATGTTAATGGATTAAATTCACCAATCAAAAGACACAGATTGGCAGAATGGATAAGAAAATATGATCCATCTATGTGCTGTCTACAAGAAACCCACCTTCGACCCAGGGATTCAAGGAGGCTGAAAGTGAATGGCTGGAAAACCATTTTACAAGCTAACAATAGCCAAAAAAAGAGCGAGAGTAGCTATTCTAATATCAGACAAAATAGACCTTAAATTCAAAATTATTGTAAGAGACAAAGATGGACACTACATATTAGTAAAAGGAATAAACTCTCAAGAAGAGAGAACAATCATCAACATTTAAACACCTAATCGAGGAGCCTCAAAATATGTGAGGCAAACTCAGGAAAAACTAAGAGGAGAAATAAATGCCTCTACAATTGCCAAAGATATATTGAAAAAGAAAAATGAAGTTGGAGGTATCACATTACCTGACTTTAAAACATACTACAAAGCTACAGTGATCAAAACTGCGTGGTATTGGAACAAGGATAGACCCACTGACCAATGGAACCGAATTGAGAGTTCTGATATAGATCCTCGCATACACAGTCATTTGATATTTGACTAGGCCACGAAGCCCACTCAGTTGGGAGAGAATGGCCTCTTTAACAAGTGGTGCTTGGTGAACGGATATCCATATCCAAAAGAATGACAGAAGAATACCATCTCACACCTTATACAAAAATCAACTCAAGATGTATCAAAGATCTAAATATAAGAGTCAAAACCATAAAGACCTCGGAAGATAATGTAGGGAAGCATCTACAGGACTTTGTAATAGCAAATGGTGTCATGAATTTCACAGCCAAAGCATGAGCAACAAGAGAAAAAATAGATAAATGGGATCTAATCAAAATTAAATACTTCTGCTCCTCAAAGGATGTTATTAAGAAAATAAAATGGCAGCCTACCCAATGGGAAAAAATATTTGGCAACCATATATCTGATAGGAGCCTAATATCCTGCATAAATAAAGAAATCCTACACCTTGAAAATAAAAGGACAAACAACCCATTTAAAAAATGGGCAAGTGAACTGAAAAGACACTTCTCCAAGGAAGAAATACAAATGGCTAAAAAGCACATGAAAAAATGCTCAACATCGTTTACTATCAGGGAAATGCAAATCAAAACTACAATGAGATACCATCTTACACCCATCAGAATGGCAGCTATTAAAAAAACAGGAGACACTAATTGTTGGAGAGGATGTGGAGGAACAGTAACCCTCATCCACTGCTGGTGGGACTGTGGTATGGTCCAGCCACTGTGGAGGACAGTTTGGCGGTTCCTCAGAAAACTAACAATAGATCTTCCATATGAT
Organism: Tolypeutes matacus; assembly: GCA_026826555.1. Lineage (NCBI taxonomy): Eukaryota > Metazoa > Chordata > Mammalia > Cingulata > Chlamyphoridae > Tolypeutes > Tolypeutes matacus. Next base: position 169,457 of record JAKSZT010053823.1, on the reverse strand, counting down.
CCAGCAATTCCACTCCTGGGTATATACCCAGAAGAACTGAAAGCAAAGACACAAACAGATATATGCACACCAATGTTCATAGCGGCATTGTTCACCATTGCCAAAAGTTGGAATTAGCCCTGGTGCCCATTAACAGACGAATGGATAAGTAAAATGTGGTACATACATACATTGGAATATTACTCAGCTGTAAGAAGGACAAAATGCTAACACATGGAATAACGTGGATGAATCTTGAAGACCTTATGTTGAGTGAAGCAAGCCAGGCACTGAAGGATGATCAGTATATGACCTCACTGATCTGAACTGAGGAAAGTGAGCAGTCTCTGAGAACCATTGTCTGAAAGATAGGTTAACAATGGAGAGTAAGGAAAGAGCAGGCTTTGAGCCATCACCCATATGGACATAATGTATGGTAAAGGAATAGATTGTGTTTGCATGTTGGGGGATCGGGCAGAAGAGTGGTGGTGTTCCTGGGTTTGGTGGTGCAGCTCTGGTGGCTGGGTGGATTAGGAAGGGCAGGTTCAAATCCCCAGGTCATGTAACTGTGAATCTTGACATTCCATGGGTCGGGAGAGGGGGGTATCATGGGCCCTGGAGGGCTGGGGGGAAGGGAACAGTCAAGATCTAATGGGGTGTTTGGTGGTCATGGGGAAGGTTTTTCATTACCTTACAGTAATGGACACAGGACATGGTAAATATCATCAAAATTATTAAACTGTATCATCTAAATTGTAAACTATACTGTAAATCATTGACAATGTTTATTTGCTGTATTTTGCTATCTGTATAACAGTTTTAACAATGTTAACATCCAAAAAAGTGGGGGGGTTTATATGGGGTGGGGAAGGGGGGGTGGTTTGGTATCTGGGAGTCTCCGGCACTCCATGTTTGACTTTGCTGTGACCTAAAACTTCTTTGAAAATTAAATGAAAAATTGGGAGACAATGGGGATTGAGAGGGGAAAGGTGTCACGGCACACCAGACATCCGATAACACAGTGATAAAAGGAAGGAAAGAAAAGAAAAGAGAAAGGAAAAAAAAAAGAATAAATATATATTTATATATTTGTATTTTTAAAAGCATTTCCTTTTTTTTTTTGCCCATTTTTTGAATGTCCCAATCCGCTAATTATATTTTATTTTGTTTTGTTTTTTTGTTTGTTTTTTTTCCTTCTCTTTTTTTTTTCCTCCCAGAGTTTCCTTATGTTTGTCTCTTGCATGTAAGCTTATCATAGTTGTTTCTTTTTCCTAGTAAGTGTATTTGATTTTTTTATGGACTACATGTTCATGGAGGATTTGGATCACAGAAGGGTTACAATGGGTACTGCAGGGGATTCTTGGTGGGGGGTGTCTGGGAGGGGTTTTCATGGGAATTATTACATCTGAATATACATGGAAGATATACAAAATTGTTCAAAAGATCAAAAGATGGGGCATGGTCAGGTGGCTGGACAATCACACAATAAATGAGGGAATCTGAATTCCTAGCCTGGAGAGCTCTGCCACAGTCTCCAAGGGAGCAGCAATAGCCCTCTGAGTGCAGGGACAGTGTATGTCAAAAGACGATGACCCACTGATGTGTTCTTTTTATTGATGACTACCCTTGTGAGCCTTTGCTCTTGTAACTGAGACTTAGCCTGCAGTTCTGGGTTGCCTAAGGGTTGCCACCTGAGAGCCTCCTTGTTGCTCAAATGTGGCCTCTCCCTAAGCCAAACTCAGCATATGAGTGCATTACCTTCCCCCCAATGTGGGACATGACTCCTGGCAATGAGCCTCCCTGGCAATGAGGGATTAATACCAAGTGCCAACTGGCAACACAACTGGAAAAAGACCTTGACTTAAAGGGGGAAAAGGTAAAGACAAATGAGTTCAAGTGGCTAAGAGACTTCAAAGAGAGTCGGGAGGTCATCCCAGAGGTAACTCTTACACACACCTCAGTAGGAGCTCATAGAACATCTAAGTGCCTATCACCCCACACAGAGGGGCTCCTGAGAGCTCTGGAGACACCCAGGTCCTATATAAGTGGGGATAGACCCAGAGACTAATGCCTTATCAGTGAGCTCTATTTTGGAATCTGTGCTCCTGAGAGTGACAGAATTGGACTCAAATAAGCCCTCCCTGCACATGGCCTTCAGTCTCTTCTATTCAATCCTATATGTGGCACTGGAGTTTTTAGGTATACTTCCAGAGACTGGAGCCTCTGGCCTACCTATGTGTCAGGTGTGCATGGAATCTCGGTGGAGCTGCAACTCCTACCCTACAGCTCAATGGACTCATCCAAGTCACCTGGCGAGGAGACATCGATGGGCAATAGCCATCCCAGGGAATGGGGAGGGTCTGCATCTGCAGGCAGGGTCATCCCGCCCACCATATCCATGGGATATAAGCCCTCTCTCACTAGGAGGTGGAGTGGACATCACCATCCCAGTCCCCTCAGGATTAGGGTAATAACTATGGACCAGAGTGGACTTGATGGTATTCTGTTGTTCACATATGGTGATTCTAGCAATGGAAGAAATTATAATAATGAGGTGGAGCCAGTGCCCACTTGACACTTTTGCGGCAGGGAGGGGACAAGCAGTTGAAATACAGGGGCTTCTTTGGGATTTGGAGGTTGTCCTGAGTACCGTTGTGGCAACGGATGTAGGCCATTTTAAATCAGCACACACCACTCAGAACTGTGTGGGAGAGAGTGTGGTCTACAATGTGAACTGTGGTCTATGTTTGGTGGCAAGGCCCCAGGATGTGTAAGTCCATTGAGGGTGTTGGGCCACACTTGTGGGAGATGTTTGTGTGGGATGTGGTGGGAGGTGTGGGAGGTGGGCATCATGGGAATCCCAGTGGGTTCCATGTAATATTTTGGGTAATTTAAGCACCTCTTAAAATATATTTATATATATATAAATAACATTTTTGTAAGCAAATGCACATATATGCATATATATTTATATATCATTTTGCAAATGTTGGTATGTATTGTGAAAATTTTGATTTTTACCCACAATAAAAAATAAATCAATTAAAAAAAAAAAAGAGAGGATCATTAGTGTGGGGTGTCAGTGATGGGGGATACATAGGATTAAGTTCACCTAGGCATACATACAAGGTGTATAAATATGTTCAAGTATATATGGGGTAGTTTCTCAGTGGGTAGAGATTCACAGAATAACCAAGAGAATATTGAATTCTCATCCTGGAGAGCTCTGTCACATTCTCTAATGAAGCAACAACTGTAACTCAAGTACATGGGCAATGACTAGTGAAGCAGGATGTTTCATTAACGGGCCCTTGATATTGATAACTATGCTTGTGAGTCTTTGCTCTTGAAATTGAAATTTATACTAGTTTTCTGGGGTGCCTAACAGTTGCTTCTTGAGAGCCTCCTTGTTGCTCAAATGTGGCTTCTCTCTAAGCCAAACCCAGCAAATAAATGCATTACCTTCCCCCAGCATGGAACATAACTCCGAAGGATGAGCCTCCCTGTCACTGAGAGATTACTACCCAGCACCAACTAGCAATGCAACTGGAAAAAGACCTCAAATAAAAGGGGGAAATGTAAAAACAAATGAGCTTATATATCTAAGAGATTCATAATGAGTTGGGAGGTCATCTCAGAGGTAACACTTATGCATGGCTCAACAGTATCTCATAGATTGCCAAAGTGGATACCCCCAATTAGTGGGGCTCTTGAGGGTGCTGTGGATACCTAGGTCCTATGGTCAGTGCAGATAACTCCAGAGTTTGGCATCTTGCCAGTGGGCCCTACTCTGGAGTTTTTACTCCTGAGAGTGACAGCATTGGACTCAGTTGTCTTTCCTACACATGGCTTATCTGTCCATTCCATTTAATCCTCTATTTGTTGTTGGAGTTTGTAGGTTTACATGCAAGAACATGGAATCTTTGGGATGTCCACATGCCAGCTGGGCCTTGAGACTCAGTAGAATTGCAACATCTACTCTCCAGCTCATGGGACTCACCCAGGACAACTAACAAGGAGGTGAGGATTAGCAACCAATATATCAAGGAAACAAGAGAGCCTACAGCTGCAAGCAAGAGAGTCCCATCCATCAGCTGTATGGTACTGAAGTCCCCTGTCAATTAGAGGAGGGTTGGACATCACCATCCCAGAGTCCTCAGGATTGGGATTTATGGGAATTATGGACTAGAGTTGGCATAATGGTGTTTTACTATAGACATATTATGATTCTAGCAATGGAAGTAATTACAACATTGATGTCGAGACAGTGGCCATGGGAGGCTCTGGGGGCAGGAAAGGGAAAATCAGGTGTAATTCAGGGGCATTTTTGGGACTGGGGAATCATCCTGAATTACATTGCAATGACAGATATAGGCCATTTTATATCTTCCCATAACCACAAAATTGTGTGGAAGAGAGTGTAAACTACAATGTGAACTATTATCCATACTAATTGGCAATGTCCATGGAAGCATTTATCAATTGTAATGAATGTGCTGCATTAATTAAGGATGTTTATGTGGGAGGTGTGGGGAGTGGGACATATGGGAATCCCTATATTTTTTTGTGTAACATTTATATAATCTAAGTATCTTTTAAAAAATAAAAAGTATATTAAAAATAAAAAATAAAGACATGGTAATGTTAAGTTCATTCTGAGAAGGGGTCCATAGCTTTCACCTGACTGACAAAGGGATCCATGGGACAAAAAAAAAAAAAAAAAAAAAACATTAAAAACCCTGCTCTAACCATCTACAAGATCTTGTAGTAGGAAATGGTTTCATGAACTTTATACCCAAGGCATGAGCAACCAAAGCAAAAATAGATAAATGGGATATCTTCAAAATTAAATACTTCTGCAACTCAAAAGAGTTTGTTAAGAAAGTGCAAAGGCAGCCTGTACAATGGGAGAAAATATTTGGTAACAATCTGTCCAATAGAGGCCTAATATCCAGCATATATAAAGAAATCCTACATCTCAAAAATAAAAAGACAACCCACCACCCATTTAAAAAATTGGGCAAATGCTTTGTATATACCCTTCTTCAAAGAAGAAATACAAATGGTTAGAAAGAACATGAAAAGATGCCCAATATCACTAGCTAATAGGAAATGCAAAACAAAACATTAGTGAGCTATCATTGTAAATCTATAAACTCATGGCTAATTTTAAAAAAGGACTACAAGTGTTGGAGAGGATCTGGAGGAGAGGGAACCCTCATCAACTACTGGTGGGAATGTAGAATGGTGAAACCATTGTGGAGGACTGTTTGGTTGTTCCTCAGGAAGATAACAATTGAACTGCTATAAGATCCAGGAATCCCACTGCTGGGTATATATCCAGAAGAATTGAAAGCAGGGACACTAACAGATACCTGCACACCAATGTTCATTGCAGCATTATTCACTATTGCCAAAAGTTGGAGACAACCCAAATGCCCACCAAAAAAAAAAATGGATAAGCAATCTCTGCTATATACATACAATGGAATACTCAACTATAAGAAGGAATGCAGTATTAACACATGGGATAACATAGATGAATCTTGAAGACCATGTTGAGTAAAGCAAGCGAGGCACTGAAGGACAAATATTACATGACCTCACTGATATGAATAAAGCAAATAAAACACACCCACAAAAGCTAGAGTCTGGAAGATAGTTTTATAGGAGACAGAAATGGAGTAGATAATTTTGAGCCAATGCCCATATGGGAAAAATCTATAATACAGCAGAAGGGTGCAGTTGTGCAGTGGATGGACATGGCAGTGATGTAGTGATGATATTGAGTTCAGTGGTGCTGGTCTATGAGGGTGGTAGTGTGGGATGATTGGGTTGGACAATCCATGGAACTTGGGGGAGGGTTGCAGGAAGAAGCAGGTGGATTTGCAGGTTTGTGTTTAAAACTACAATGTTGGGAATGTTCTTATGGCAAATATGGCAAGGTCGGGTTATTGGTGTAGGATGTTGGATGTGGGGGGCCTACAGGACAGGGCACACCTAGGGCAGTCTTCTATGGAATATATGTGTTCATCTTGTCATAGTGTGTTATATCAGTGGGTGGAGATGCACACAATAAACAAGAAAATAATAAACTCCCATATTAGAGAGTCCTGCTAGGCTCTCGAACAGAGGTGCAAAAATCTCTTGAGAACATAGGCAGTGTTTAATGAAAGAAAACAAACTAATATGTCAAGCTCTCAATATTATTGGAAGCAACTTTGAGTCTTATGCTTCAAAAAGTAAAAATTAGTGATTACCATCAGCCATGAGGGACAGAGGGAAGATTAGAATAGATGGAACATAGGGCATTTTTAGGACATTAGTATTGTTCTGCATAATCTTTCATTAATGGATACAGGCCATTTTATATTTTTTCAAAATTTTCAAAGTATACAGTCCAAAATATATACCAAAATGTAAATCATTGACCATGGTTAGTAGCAATGCTACTATTGCTACTGTTTGTACATCAATCATAGCAAATGTACAATCCAAATGTAAAATGTTCTTAGTAGAGGAGGAGAAAAAGCAGGAGGATTTTGGGTATATGGGAATCCCCTATATTCTGTATGTGACTTTTCTGTAACATAAAACTTCTTTGAAGATAAAAATAAAATAATAAGACACTGGGGGAATAGACAGTGCTCCTGAGAATTAAATGAGCCTATCTGCACAAGTGATAGCATAGTGCCCCACATATCAAACTATCAAAACCTGTTTAGGGGTATAGAATATCTCTAGAATGATGCAAGTTGAAGGAGAAACTGAAGCCAGGGTGGAAAGGAGATTTTTCGCAGCATAACCTTTACTATCTTTTTAATTTTACACAAAATGCAGGTATCTTGAATTTAAAAATAACTAAAATATTAGCATGTTATTAGCTCTAACTAATACAAATTAGCTTAAAAGTTAATATACTGACCATATTCTTTAAGTCATCTTTTATTCTTTGTCTTTTCTTTGTAATTTGGGTATGCTCAGGGATGGGAGAAAGGAATGATTTAGATAATACCTCTTGAACAAACTTGAATCTGATACTTTCTTTTTAAATAACTTTTCTTGTAAAAACCTGACATTCTTCAAACTCATCGAGGAAGACTCTAGAATATAGGTTACCAAGGGATGAGGTGGAGGTAGGTATATGGAGTTAAGACTTATAATGTACAGAGTTTTTATTTGTCATGATATTAAAGTTTTGGTAATAGATGATGGTGATGGTCATAACATAGGGAACATAATAACTAGAATTTAGTTATAGATTAGAATGTGCTTTAAAAGGGGAGGTTTAGGCTTGTATATATGGTACATAAAGCAAAATCCAAAAAAAACAGGCATTCTGACAACACAATAGCAGGGACATATATTTTTCTTGATGCTAATGCTAAATTTTCTTGCATTTGAAAGGCTTTTCACCATTTTTATTTAGTAGTTAAAATAATTGTCACACAACCTGTCCTGATATTTTTGTTTGGAAAATAAGATCATTTCATTCCCAGGGCCCAGGCTACATGTGCAAAAGATGTAAAAAGCAGGGTGAGGTGAGGTGAGATTGGATTCATGAGCAGGTGGAACTTCAACAGGAAGAAGGAAGAAGGATAGCCTGGGAGAGGTGGAGAGTAAAAGAGCAAGGCAACCCTGGTCTGGGGAGTGGCTGCAGCATCACATGTTGCAGAAGGAGCCAATTTAACCTTGAAAAGACTCATTTCATAAGCTTTGGCATATCTATAGTGCCATGCATCTGTCATTACTATATCATACAGAACAATTCCAATGCTTTAAAAATGCCCTGTACAACTATAAAATTGTACAGCACAAAGTGTAAAACATAATGTAAACTATAGACCTTGGTTAGTAAAACTGTTTCAATATTGGTACATCCATTGTAACAAATGCACCTCACTAATGTGAGATATTAATAATAGGGGAAATTTTGTAAAGTGGTGTGAGGGTTATATGGGAATTCTCTATACATTTCAATTTATTATATTTTGAAGGAAGGTTGAGGTTACATAAATTTTACATCAAAAATACAGGGAGATATTTTTTAATTGATTTCCTCCTCAGATTACTTGTTATTGGTGTACAGAAATGTTGCTGATTTTTCCCCATTATATTATAACCTGCCACTTTACTAAACTCATTTATAAACTCTAGAAGTTTTGTTGTAGATTTCAAAACTTTCAAGGTATAGGATCATGTCATCTGCAAATAATGAAATTTTTACTTCTTCCTTTCACATTTGTATGAGTTTGATATCTTTTTCTTGCCTAGGTACTCAAGCAAGTACTTCTAACACAATGTTAAATAAGAGGAGTGAAAGTGGGCATCCTTGTCTAGTTCCCAATCTTACATTAGTCATATTTTCTTTAGATTTATGTATGTCATATATTATTTTATTTCTCTTTTTATCCTTTTAGTTATTCTTACACTCTCATCCAACTCTCTCTCCTGTTTATATTTTCCTTTTGACCTGCAGAACTCCTTTTAGTATTTCTTGAAGTGTAGGTTTCTTATTGATATACTCTTAATTTCTGTTTATCTGTGAATATTTTGAACTCTCCTTCATATTTGAATGACAGTTTTGCTTCATAGAGGATTCTTGGCTGAAAGTTTCTTTTCTTTAAGCACCTTAACTATGTCTTACAACTGCCTTCTTGCCTCCATGGTTTCAGATGAGTATTCAGCACTTAATCTTTTCTAGCTTCCCTTTTCTCTTGCTGCTTTCTGTCTTCCCTCTTTGTCTTGAATATTGGACAACTTCAAAAGTATATATTTTGGTGTAGGCTTGGTCAGATTTATACTCTTTGGGCTGTGCTGTCATAAGGCATCACTCATTGCTGATGACAATCTCCCTGAATGATGTATATGTAATCAGCTATCTGTGCAGTAAACTCACTATTGACTAAAGTCCATAAATGTCCTTGTATTACAATTAGCCCAGTGCTTAGTTGACCAAACAACTGGACACAATTACCTGGCTGAGTTGCCATATTAGCTTAGCCATCACACTTACCAAGGGGTTAAAATTTAACATCCTAAATATAAAACAGTCATATTTCATTTAATACCAAGTTGAATTCAATAGCATACACATATACTGTTCCTATAACTCTCTTATAAAGGTTAAAAATTATACCTTTATACATTGCATGTGCAAAAAATTAGATTTATTCTTTTTATGCATTTAATTTTTAGCACCTATAGGATGTAAGCAGGGTTGTCACAAACCTCCCCCCCCCCCCAAAAAAAAAAAACAACTCAGTAATACTGGAATTTTAAATACACAAGTGGTTACTGTTACCGGAGGGTCTTAGTTCTTTATCCCACTTTTGACCACTGTTTACTCTCTTATCTACTCAGTCTGAAGAATTCCCTTTAGCATTACCTGTAGGGAATTTCTAGTGTTGATGAACTCCCTCATAACTTTGTTTATCTGGGAATATCTTGATCTCTTTCTCACTTTTGACAGAAAGTCTGGCTGGGTATAAAATTCTTGGTTGGCAATTGTTTTCTTTCAGCACTTTAAGTGTTTTAACCTACCCTCCTTGTCTTCATGGTTTCTGAGGGGCAATCTGCACTTCATGTAATCGAGACTCCCTTTTACATAACACACTGCTTTACTGTTGCATCTTTCAGAACTGTCTCCTTGTCTTTTGCATTCAACAGTTTGATCAGTATGTGAGGGGCATATTTTTCTTTACATTTATCCTGTTTGGTGTTTGTTGTGCTTCTTGAATATGCATATTCTTGTATTTTGCTAAATTTGGGGGGTTTTCTGTAATTATTCTTTGACTATTTCTTCAGCCCCTTTCTCTCTTTCTTCTCCTTCTGGGACACTCATTATGACTAAATATTTATGATTGATGGTGTCCTAGAGTCTCAGGTTATTTTGTTTTTTATACTTCTTTTTTCTTTCTGCTGCTCAGCCTGACTCATTCAAAATTTATGGTTATGAATTAATTGATTATTTTTCCAGCTCCAATATGCTCTTGCAACCCTCTGGGAATTTATCATTTCAATTATGGACTTCAACTCCAATAGCTCTATTTGGTTCTTTTCTAAAAATTTCTATATCTTTATTGAGATTATCATATAATTCATGCATTGTTTTCCTGATATTCTGTAATTTTTACTTTGTATTTTTCTTTATTTCCTTGAACATACTGAAGATAATTTAAAAAAAAAAAGGTTTTGTACAATTTGTCTACAGTCTGGTCTTCTGCATTGATGTTTTAGGATTTTATCTTCTTCCTTTGGGTGAGCAATCATTTCCTGTTTGTGTGTCTTGTTATCTTTTTTTGCCCACTGTACATTTTAATATTTTAAAATGTTAACTCTGTTATTTTTCCCTGAGATATCTGTTTCTTGGTTTTTATCCAGATAGTGATATGACAGATTTTCTTGGGTGTCTGGAACTAACAAAACCAAACATATCTAAGGAAAAAAACACCTTTGATTATCTTTGAAAATTAATTTTGTGTTGGCTGCCTTTCTCTGCCAGAGCAGGGCAGCACAAGATGAGTGCAAAGTGCAGGATACACACATTCTTTTCTTGGCCTATGTCTTGTCCTGGGATTGTGCTTGCTAGTGGCTTTAGTGGTTCCCAGTTTAAAGGAATTTGAATGTCTCCTCTCCTACCCAGATAGCAGAACTTCTCCCTCTCTAGGGTGTTCCATTGCAGGACATAAAGAAGGTTAGCCTTTGTCCCAGGATTCTAACATCAATTGTTTTATATATATCTATAGTATTTTTAGGAGGTACCAGAGATTGAAACCAGGACCTTGTACATGGGAAGCAGGCACTCAACCACTGAATTACATCTGCTCCCCAATGAGAGTTGGTTTTTTTCATCTGTTTGTTTATTTGTTTTTGGCAAACTAGCCTATTATCTACAAAAGTCTCAATAACCTAGTCATGTATTTCAACACTTCCTGTACTATACTATAATAAATGTTGTAACCTGTAATTCCAGCATGGGCTTCAGAGGGAGGATTCCAATCCATAATTATGAATCTCAGTTTTTCATTTTATTCACAATTGTCACATCCTTGGGTGGAGAAGTATGAACTAATCCAAAGGTGGTTACATGGGCTCTAATACTCCATGTGCTTGATCTTTGACCTTTGATTACCATCACAGGGCATTCACAGACTGCATATTTATTAGATATATTGTGAGTTTACAAAATGGTCATGCAAACCATACAGGATTCCCATACATCACCCAACCACCAACACCTTACATTTTTGTTACACATTTGTTACAAATGATGAAAGAGCATTATCATAATATTATTACTGTCTATATTCCATAGCTTTTATTTGGTGTATTTTTCCACAAACCTATTAACACCATGTTTTTGCATTGTATATTTGTTATAGTTCATGATAAAATGTTCTCATAGTTGTACTGTTAAATGCATCCCATCACCCATTACTGTTAACCACAGTCCATCACCCAACATGGGGGTCACTGTGTTATATAGTCTCCTGCTTTGTACAATCCATCCAAAATACACACTCAGTGGATTGCAGTTTCATTACAGAATAGTGCTTTCTTTGCCTCATTTCATTTCAGTAGGTTTTCATTACTCAATTGGAAAATCCCGTAACCCATATACCACCATTGCTGAATCTTCACATTGATAGAGTACCTTCTTTGGCATTGTGGCAAAAAATTACAATATTACTTCTAACTATAGCCTAAAAGTTATATTAGTTGTATTTTCCCATATATCATTGTATTCTTAACAACTTGTAATAGAAAAACATTCTTGTATTTGTACTATTAGCCACAGTTCTCATCATACTGAAATAACTATGTTATGTAGTCCCTAGATTATCTTCTAGCTTTCTTGCAAATGGCATTAACCTCCCTACACTACACCTTTCAGCCACAATCACATTTATAAATCAGCAGTGTTGGTTATATTCATTATGATGTGTTACTACCATCTCTATCTATTTCCACATATTTATAACCAAGCTCATTAAACATTCTACATACATTCAGTATCAGCTTGCCTTCTCAACCCATATTATATCCCTAGTAACCTATAAACTACAGTTTAACTACATGGGTTTACTCCTCATATGAATTCATATTAGTGAGACCATACGTTTTTTTGTCTTTTTGTGCCTGGCTTATTTCACGCAACATAATATCCTCAAGGTTCTCCTTGTTTTCATATGCATTCCAACTTCATGTTTTCTTACAGCTGAATGATATTCCATTATATGAATATATGACATTTTGTTTATGCATTCTTTGTTGACAGACACATGGGTTGTTCCCTTCTTTTAGCAATTGTGAAAAATGCCAATATGAACATTGGAGTGCAAATGTCTGTTTCTGTCCTTGCCATCAGTTCTTCTGAATGTATTCCTAGATGCTTGCCACATTTTACAGCAGTAATGTTTTTAAGTTCTTGAGAAACCTCCAAACCATCTTCCACAGAGGCCGCATCAGTTTACATTCCCACCAACAGTGAAGGATGGTTCCTATTTCTACACATCTTCTCCAGCACTTATAATAGTCTCTTTCATTTTTAATAATGGCCGTTCTGTAAGTCATGAAGTGATATCTCATTATTGTTTGATCTACAATTCCTTAATAGCTAGTGATGTTGAACATCCTTTCATTTGTTTTTTGGCCAACTGCATTATCTTTATGGAAAATTATGTATTCAAGTCTTTTGCCAATTTTTGGATTGGGCTGCTCTTCTTCCTATCATTGAGCTGTATTATCACTTTATATAACAATGAAATCAAACATTTTTTGAATATATGGTGTAGCAGTTTGATATTTATGAATTCCAAAAATAGATATGTTTATGTTTGTGAACTGGCCTGTTACTCTGGGCACATTAGATTGGATTGGATTCAGAGATTTCACTCTTACTTGACTAAATAATGTTTAACGCTTTGATTGGGTCACATCAGTAGAATATTGAGTACCCACCCCCTTAGTGGGTTGGGACCAACAGAGAAAATGACATGGCAGAGGAGAAAGTTAGAGGTTAATGCTGGAGCCCCCAGAATCAAATACACAGAGAAGCAGATACATGAGGAAGGAGAGAAGTCTCTAATGGAGGCAGAGGCCTCGGAAGACAGATGAGCCATTCACCTGATAGTCTACAGCTGACCTTGAGGAGAGAACAGAGCAGCTGAGCCCAGAGAGGAATGAGCCCTGGGAGGGAGATGAGATTTATCTGAGCCTACAGCTGACATAGGAAGAAGCTGGGACCATGAGGCCATAAGAGAAAAGGGGAAACTAAACCCTTGCAGATGTTGGCAGTCATCTTGCTCCAACATGTGGCAAAAGACTTGGGTGGGGGAAGTAACATGTTTTATAGCCTTGTGACTGAAGGCCCCTACACCAAATAAATGCTTTTTATAAAAGTCAATGGATTTCTGGTACTTTGCATCAGCATGCCTTTGGCTGACTAATACATATGGTTTGAAAACTCTTAAAACTGCAGATAATTTATACCTAGAATTGCTCTAAGTTTTTTTTTTTTTTCACTCAAGGTATTAGGTGACAGTTAAGGTCACTTACTGAGGTTTGAATTATTAAAGACAAGCAAGCTTTCAAAAGTCCATTACATGACTGATGAGGAAACTCTGAAATATCCCAGTGGATAATTTTATGTTTAGGCCTTGGGATCTGGCATTAGATTTAGCCTGGAAAGTTTATGTGTTATAAACTTATATTTGCAGATATTTAAGGTCAAAGGAATGGAAGATATTGCCTAGGTAGAGAGGAAGAAGATAGAAAGGGCTGAGAATATGTCCTGCAGAGTTCTAAAACTTATGTTCCAGAAAAAGCTTGCAAATACCTAGAAAGTAGAGCCAGGGAAATCCAAGTGAATATGGTGAACTAGAAGACCAGAACAGAGATAAATTGTAGAAGAAAGGAACCTGGGAGTTTTTTGAGGAATCTTGTATGATGAAGAGGCAGTCAATGGATTCACTGAGTTGGGCATAATGAGACACTCAAGTTTAGTGGATTTAGGTGAAGATAGTTTAAAACATATCACAGCGCATTGAGAAGAAAATGGGAAAGAGTTAAAATCTAAGTACCTACCATAAAGTATTATATGACTTTATTGCCTGTCATTAAGAACTGAAATTTATATTTGAGAAAAACTTAGCTGTTTCACTTTTAATTCCCTATTATTAGTGGATTTTTAATATCTGAATTTGGTTGCAAATGTCAGTAGAAAAAATATTTTGAGAAACATAAACCTAAGCTAGTATATAAGACAATGATTTTCTTTTTATTAAAAATTCATTTTTACTACCAGACTTTTAGCATTTCAAGAGGCAGCTGATTATTGCTCATATATACCCCATTTCCTTTTACCATCCTATCTGACCTTTTCTTCCCTAAAGACATTTATTTTGAATGTTATCAAGTAGTAGTTATTTCTCAACTTCTTATATCATCCAATACCTTTCATTGGAGAAGAGTACATCAACCAGTCCAGCATTGTCTTTTAAACCAGCATTGCACTAAGTAGGGTTGGTGAAGAGTCACTGCCACTGTCAGTGGTAAGAGGCAAACAACTATAAACATATAAAGTACCTCCTTAACTTCTATGTTATGGGAGATTATCACTCCATTTGGAACAACATCTTGCCTTTCTTGTAAAGAATATACTGTACTTGAAGCAAAGTAGTTACTCCTTAATAATGATGGACGGAATTGGTTACCATAGAAATTTCTGGCCTTTCCCTTTACCCTAACTCCTTCAAGAAAGAATCCTTATCTATAGCTGGTTCCACATGAGGTTTTTTTTGAAGAAGTTGACTAGGACAAGAAATGTGTCATGTAGTTAGGTAGACAAGCAATATTAATACAGTTTTGCTTGAGAGTTGCTTGTCCACATAATTTTTTAAAAATTCAAATTTAGTTTCGCAAGAACATTTTTTTTCCCTGAAATTACTTTTGGGTAATATTTAAAATGAGAGATCTTTTGTAGCCCTGTAAAATACAAAGGAAATAACATTCCAGTGAACACAAAGATGGTCAATTCTTTAATCAGAGTATACAAAATGAAAAAAATAATCCATACAATTTCTGTTCTGAATACTATATATACATATTAATATAGAAGTTTTCCATAGTGCATCAAATACTCTATGAAAAATGGATATCAAATGCCTCTGCAAAATGAATTCACCTGGGATCTTTAAAAAATTCTAATGCCTGCATCCCATTCAGAGATATGAATTTAATTGTTCCTGTGTTTGGCATGGGTACTGACAGTTTGAAAAATCCTCAGATGTTTTCAGTAGGCATCAGAATATTTTTTTCCATATTTACTAGTGGTTTTATATATATATTTTAAAAGATGCTTAGATTACATAAAAGTTAGACAAAATTTACAGGGATTCCCATGTTCCCCTCCTCCCACACCTCCCATAAGATCCCACATAAACATCTTTCATTAGTGTGGCACATCACCTGCAATGTATGTACATCAGAATTTTGGGAACCACTCTTCTAAGGAGCTGAGATCCAAAACCGGGATTCAGACTCACACTGTATAGTAAGTGAATCTGCAGCACGGGTATGTCAGAGAGATTGGTAGAAAATCATAATCAAAGACCCCCAGCAGACCTACAGAATCAGGATCTGCATTTTAACAAGGTCCCATAGGATTCATATCCCAGGGGATACATTGAAGAATGAGTAGCACTGGATCAGAATTCATTCCAATGTCTCATTTCACAATGCTTAAGACCTGTGCATAACATTGAAGATTCTGTCTCTGCCTCATTCTGTTCATATCAAAACAAAGACAATGTTAAGAAGGTTATCTCAGAAACTACTTGTCTACACTGTAATAATTCAGGTACCTGGATCTTGGTACTAAATCTCCCATTTTCCAAACATTTAAAACAAAGTACTATTCATTAAAATACTGAATAACACAGCCACACTTAGAATGACAAGAGTTTGTCCTGTTTCTATACACTTTCAGCCATATTTCCCAGGCATAACAGTTTTGAAATACTTTAATTCCTGTGTTTATCCTCAAATTTACATTATATACTTTCATTTTTAATTTTGTCTTTCCAATTAATATTCAATAGATTGCCTTCTTTGTGGCACCCAATAGTGTATGAGCCAATCCCAACACTTCTAAAATAATTATATCATTAGTTGAAATTAATTCATTTTTACATCATGCAAATATTATTTATTGCTAAATTTGGCTGTTTACAAATTTCTTGTTTATGTAATTTTCTTCTTGCATTATTTTGTCATTAGCTTCATTTTTTAAAATCACACATTTATAATAAAATTTTTTCCAAAACATTCTTAAAGCTACTGCTGTCACTCTACTACATATAGTCAAATTTATCTCACAATCTACTGTGTCCAGATTTTTTCCTTGAGGTATCTGCTGTGAAATTAGGTACACCCAAACCTTATCTTGCACATGCCCTATAGCAAGAAAGAACAGAAAGTTTAATCTTCATCTACTTTTACCCATTATCTTTCCCAGTTTTCACCATCCTCACAAGAATAGGATAGAGGTATCATTTATTGTTTTCATCAAATCTGGAAAAGGAGCAATACATTTAGAAATTTATATAGTTCTACAAACACAAATAGTATGATTCAATATATTGTTAATATGTCACTTATCCAATTAATACAATGAAATTCCACTCAAACTTCACACTGAATTTCCTGATAAAGTTGACAAACTGACTCTAATATTTATTTTAAAAACAAAGACCCAAGAATAGTCCTATTGAACTTTTTGCTCTGGTCCCCAGCTGAGAATTCCTTGCTCTTCATTCTCAGTGCCTGATGGGCAAGAATAGGGGCCCCTGTCTTGGCAGGAGTTCTTGATCTGGCCTATTTGGAGGAAAGAGCTATGCTGTTTTATAAGAGGGACAAGGAAGAATGCGTTTGGCACCTACATGATTTATTTAGGCAGCCCTGCCCTACTGTGTTAATAAATGGACAAGAAAATTCAACTCTACCTGAGAAGGTATTGTGACCAGGAGATCACACCCAAGAGAGTTGATGATCTGGCACCTGGTATACTTCTTAGACAACAGAGGAGCTAGATGGGAGTGTGGAAAATGTAGAATGAACGAGATGGGAGATATTTAGCATGTCAGGTTAGTTAGGCCACTAATTTATTAAGGTAGGGAGGGAAGAGAAATGGGAGAAAATAACAGATCATGGGTCCCAGGTAGAAAGGAAGGGGCTGGAAATTGATAAAGAGGACTGATTTACAGACTACAATTTCCCATTATAGATTATAAATGCCCAGGTTTTACTTGTGTTTTAATCCATGTTGGGGGACATGGCAAGAGCAGGGCACAGAATGCATGAGAGAGAGAGAGAGAGAGAGAGAGAGAGAGAGAGAGAGAGTGAGGTTTGCTTGCTTTTAAAACCTTTAATTATTCCACCACTTTGCTAATGGCATGGGAGGAGTTCCAGCTGTTTGCTGTTTTGATTGATTACTCCACCCATCAGTCCCCCAGGAGTACCCAGTGATAAGGTCCCTGGAGAATATCTGGGGCTTCTCCTGGCTTCCAGAGAAAACCTCATTCTGAATTGCAGAAATCTCATTCTGAATGGGAGTCTCATGAAGGACTTCTAGCAGCCATGTTGGGGGGGGGGGGGTATTGATGTCCATGTGGGCTTCTTGCCAGGTTCCAGATCCATCTATTGATTCCCTATCTTACTAGCTTGATTCACCAAGACCACTTGCAAAGCAGTGGGTTTATGGTGTCAATAAGCTTCCTCTTGCAAAATTCCTACAGAAAGACACCTGGAATCCAAGGAGAGTGCTCCCTGAACATACAGAGATCCAAGTGGCACAGGGGATGGACTATATTCCACTTAAGAGAAGAACTCCTTGTGCAGATTTTGAGTGTTAAGAAATTAATGAAGTTCTGCTGAGGATGAAATATGATGAAGGCTGACAAAATCTTATGAGATTGCTATACTGATGAAATATTGTCGTCAAGACTGATGTCTATGAATAGGAAGAAATGCCCAGACTGAAAAGGGTGAGAATGGGGTGAGATGAAGAGAAATGATGAATGGACTCTGCTTTCAGCTTGCATTGAAAGGAGATGAGAGTGCTTGCTTCAGCAGCACATATGCTAAAATTGAAAAGAGAAGAGAGACGATCACCTGGAAATAAAAATTCAAAAGTGTGTTTTTGTTTTTGTTTTCAATTTCAGAATGGCAGATTTTAGAATGTGTTTGAAATCTAAAGAGAGATTGAGATCAAATTGATAGGGAGTAGTTTAAAATAAAGTATATAACATAAATAAAGATATAAATTTAATGATACTACAGGAAGGAGTGGGATTCAAACACAAAGTTAGAGGTTAAAATGACAATGGGATAAAAGATAATGCCTCATTTGTTACGGGAAAGATGCCAATAGAGGAATACTTTCTAATTTAATGGCCAAATCTACCTATATCCAAAAGTAATTATTTCATTCTGAAATAGGTTTCAAGTGAACTTCTGAATGTGCATGGAAAGCCAGGACTGGGGAGATTCAAAGGTCATGGGAAAGGTTTAAGATAATATTTATAAAACATGGGAAATGGAAATAACCTCCAAGATCTAATAAAATTGACTGGAATTTTTGAGAAATGCCCCCAAATAACCTATTTTCATAGCCCCAGATTTATGGGAGTACTTACTATGTACCTTGGTAAAAAGTGTTTCCTCCAGTGAAACAGGAATTTTAACCTGAAAGGGCCTTTCTCTGGAGTCAAAATCATTTCTGTAGACTTTACAGGACAGCTACAGCCTGGAAACCTTCAAAAATAGGTAGGAAGCCTCAACAATATGTAGCTGTTGGAAGGAGAGGCATATACATAACTGTTAGATGGATAAGAAATAGTCATGTTTCTAGACACAAAAAGATTTTAAATTGAGGATGCCTTGAGGCCAGGATTGAATATAAGTTATCCCTGTGGCCATATGCTCCTGATACTTGTAGAGCCCCAAGATAAATTCAAGGACCATTATATATGATCTATTTATCCTAGGTAATGCTACCTTCCTTCTCTGTCTTAATTTCATCATTGGTAAAATGTCAGTGGTACTTTAAACAAAATTTTTATTCTGAATGATAAAATAGTTACATATAGAGTGATTTTAAATAAGTTTAAAATGTTTAATTAATGTTTATTCATAATAATAATGTATTATTATTTAGTTATCAGGCCCAGAAGTTTTTTCTGAGCTAAGGGAGTGACAATTCATGACTTCTCAGTGAAAAGTATGAAGTGTGAATCTAAGATATTATATCAAATAAGGGAAAATTGTTTTCACCTTGAACAGAATTTTGTGGAAGTGTTTTTTCCTGATTAAAATATACCAATCACAGACAATAGACCAATCCTTAAAGATGGAGGGGGAAATTGTTAAAAATTTTTCCAATTTTCTAAATAGAATTAAATGACCCCAAATCAATGACATATTCTTGGAAGGAATAAGTCTAACAGAATCAAACATGTCACAAGATTAATTGAGAAAATGGCAATATTCCATTGGTAAATTTGCATCTACAATATCAGAAAATTTGAATTAACTATGAAAATAGCTAAAAAGGATACTCTCAATAATAATGTGCTAATTTAAACTAAGTAATACAACAAATATTCTTCATTAATTTAGATATGAAGCATGAAATTAATTTTAATAAAATGGAAAATGGAAATCTTTGAAATCATGTAGTGTACTCCCAAAGAGCATGGGATAAAAAATATGCTCTGTATTCTTGTCTACTTATGAAAATTCACTGTCATTGCTATGGTTTCAATTATGTTTTAACGACTTTTTATTTATTTTGTTTGTTTGTTTGTTTTTTCATTTTTTAAATTTTACCAAGAGGTCCTGGGGATCGAACCCAGGTCCCTCCATATAGCAGATGGACGCCCAACCATTTGAGCCACATCCACCCCCCACGACTTTTTAATCTGAAATCAAAGATTTCAACTCTTCACAAATTTAAGCAGTTGGGATTAAACTTTTCTTTTTTGTCCCATCCTCAGCCATCCCAATTAAAATGTTTATTTTCTGCTTCTCCCTATTAATTGCCTCTTTGCCATGCCTCAAATAGTATTTACATTGTATTTCTTTTAACATCTTAAAGTACTTATATTGTTTAATTAGTAATTTCCACAATATAAGGCAAAGACTTATCCTGTAAATATTGGTTTACTTTTTTTTTCTCTTTCAGGATGTGGTGCTTTCAGATGTAAATTTATTGGACAATATATTAGATGTTGAACATCAAGAAAGGTTGTGTTTAGATATGATCCAATATGAGAGTGCAGGATTAATATTTATAGTTTGAGTTTATACCTAATTCATATTAAAGCTCTTTTGTTTCATATTATGATTGGTCTTTGATTTTCTATCTGTGTATTGCTAGAATATAAGATGCAAGGTGGTAAGAATATTTGTTTTTGTTCATCTATCTATTTATGGCTGTAATACATAGACTAATGCCTAATCCATAACTGGTGCTGGAATTTGAGAGGGCCCAATAGATAACCTCCCTTTAACCCACTGAACTGCTGAATAAAAGAAAAAAAAAGTGACTGGTTAATGGATTTCGGATATCATATTTAAAAAAAAAAATGTTTATACTGTCTTTTTTATGTACCTATGAGGTACATTTATTTATTTATTTGTTTGTTTATTTATTTATTTATTTATTTTCGGAGGTACTAGGGATTGAACCTGAGGCCACATACATGCAAAGCAGATGCTCAACCTCTGAGCTACATCTGCTCTACATTATGGTTTTTTTCTTAAAGAGGTACTGGTGATTGAATCCAGGACCTCTTATATGTGAAATGTGCACTGAACCACTGAACTACACCCACTTCACCAGATTTTTTTCTGTCCAAAATGTTGAGCAATGTTGTTTTGATGTGTGAAAACAAAGATATGCCTATCATGGAAACACAGCACTAAGCAGATCTGACAACACAGACAAGTACGGGCTGAGCAATAAGCTTCTGCATGGCAATGAATGCTTTTAAATATTACAGCAATATTGAGGATTCAGAACCCCTGCTTCCTAGTGGCTCTTGGAGAGATCAGAAAGGAGAGCCTAAGCATAGCACTCACCCATCCTAAAGGCACCAAGGACTTAAGTCACTATTTTGATTTTGCTGAGAATTTGAATACTTTTTTTGTACAATCTATTTTTTTTATTATTATTATGGGTAAAAATAAAAATTCTCACAATACATACAAACATTTGCAAAATGATATATAAATATATATGCATATATGTGTATTTGCTTACAAAAATATATACATATATTTTAAGAGGTGCTTAGATTACCCAAAATATTATACGGAACCCACTGGGATTCCCATGTTGCCCACCTCCCACACCTCCCACCACATCCCACACAAACATCTCCCACAGTGTGGCCCACCACCCTCAATGAACTTACACATCCTGTTGCCTTGCCACCAACCATAGACCTCTTGTTCACATATGGTGATTCTAGCAATGGAAGAAATTATAACAATGAGGTGGAGCCAGTGGCCACTTGACACTTTTGGGGTAGGGAGGGGATGAGCAGTTGAAATACAGGGGCTTCTTTGAGAGTTGGAGGTTGTCCTGAGTACTGTTGTGGCAACGGATGTAGGCCATTTTAAATCAGCACACACCACTCAGAACTGAGTGGGAGAGAGTGTGGTCTACAGTGTGAACTGTGGTCTATGTATAATCTATTTTTGAATAAAATGAGGCATCAGTGATTTCATTACAAACTTTGTTACATCTCCTCAAGATTGTGTAGGTTTATTCTTCATAATACATTTAATCTCATTTCATGACATAAATTGTAC
This sequence comes from Tolypeutes matacus, assembly GCA_026826555.1. Lineage (NCBI taxonomy): Eukaryota > Metazoa > Chordata > Mammalia > Cingulata > Chlamyphoridae > Tolypeutes > Tolypeutes matacus. Next base: position 147,599 of record JAKSZT010053823.1, on the reverse strand, counting down.
TGACTCCATATTGGAGTCCATTTTGAAATGAGTTTGCTTTGACTTCCTTCACTTAATATATGTCATTATCACAGACAGCATTTGACCAAATAAATTATTTTTTGTTTATCTATGTATAGCACCTACATGCAAGTATTTTCTAAATCTATCTCTTGCCATGACTGAGAAAGAATTTATGTGTTTATAATATTATAAGGGTCATAATTGAATTCCCCAAAGCCTTTGTAGGCATTCACCAGTATCTTATCCAGGTGGGGAAACTTGTTCCCATATTTGACTTCAGATTTTTTTTTTTTTTTTCTGGTTCTGATGGTAAACATTTTTCTTTGAATTACACAGAGTATGAAGGAAATTTATTAAAGATTTTTATTGTTAAATTTCTTTATCCATATAAAGAGTGAGCATTTCAAAACTCTAGAGTTTCCCTTGTTCAAATTTTTATTGAGTTAAATTATAATTTTTTTTTATATCATTCACTTTGTTATTTTATCAGTGACATTGATTTTTATTAGTTTTGGGTCAGTTTCCTTAGCTTTCTTATATTTTCTACTCAAAAAGATTTTACTTATTTCATTTTCTTTTATTCTTTTTCAAGGACATCCTCCTGATGGATGTAGTATGACCAAATATATGAAGGTAACTTGTTTCTCTCATTCTTGCTAGGATATAAAGAAAAGAATTATATGTAAATTAGATGTTAATGAAATGGAACCCTCTCTTGGTGCCAAATTCCTGTCTTGTGGTTGAGAATATCCTGTTGAAACAATGAAGTATGAAAATCAGCTTCAACTGGTTGGCTGGGCCTGTGCAGAAAAAGTGACTTTCTGTCCTCATTTCAACTTGCTTAATTAACATAGTAAAATATCCACCAATGTGTGGTTATCTGCCCTTTTTTTTTTTATTATGCAATGTATGTGCAAATGTGATTTCTTTAACATAATAATCATGCAATTACATAGCTAACTATGTAGGTTCATCCATATGCATAAAAGCTAATGCATAATCAAATCAAATGCTAAGAACTAACAGGTAAATAAGCAAGAGTAAAACTGCAGCATGGGGAGTCAGGTTTGACCCTCAGTCAAATATACTGGATGTCTTTCCATCAATGAACCCTCTATCCAAAGTGTCCTCTTTAGACTCTATGATAAACCAAGTGCAACATAAGACCCCAACACAGAATTCTGTGGATCCCAGCCCTCCATGGAACCCTCCATCCAAGGTCTCTGCAGTGATATCCATGCTCATTGAATCACGAATGCAGAATGCAACTCTGGGTGATTTGGACCCACAACCACCAGTAATCCTCCATGCAAGGTTTCTACATTGGACACCCTGATCAACCTAGGGCAAAGGTGAACAGTCACTCAGAATACACAGAATGCTGGACAACTGGTGAGTCATCAACCCAGGGCCTCAACTTTGGAACCAATGGCAACCATGTAATGCCACTCAGTATACTCAGGACACCAGTACAACATCTTGACCTCAACACAAGGTTTCCACATGTGATTCCTTGCTCAGCCAAGAGCATCCAAAGAAACCCAGTCAGAGTACACTGAAAGTGAAATCCCCATCAAGGATCTACTCATTGGACTCTACATTCATCTACCAAAGTCAACCATAGACACCCACCCAGCATGCAGGTATCCTGTCTGTTATCATACCCTCCATTCAAGGTCTCCATTGTGGACTCTGTGCTCAGCCAATCACAACTGCACACTCTAACAGAGAGTGCTGTGGCAATCCACCTGCCAACAGTCCCTCCATTCAAGGTCTCCACAGTGCCCTCCATGTTCATCCAATCACAATCACAGGCTCCAACTCTGAGTTCACTGCACTTCCAAGCATCACTTTTAAGAATCTCCATTCATGGTCTGACACTGGACTCCATGCTTACACAGGACCACCATGGACTCCCACTCAGAATACACAGATGCCTGTCCACTAGCAAACCCTCAGCCAAATTCTCCACATTGGATTTCACACCTAGCCAATCAAAATCATGGATTGAAACACACACTACTGTGGGAACCCCATCCACCCAAGGTCTCTATCATGGGATGCCATGATCAGCCAAGGGCAAATATAGACTCTAACTCAGAATTCACAGGATACCTATACAGTGGCAATCCCTTTATCCAAGTTCTCACCTTTGGACTCTATGCACAGTCAAGGATATCTGAGGACCCCTCATTCATAGTGTACTTTACACCACCATTCAGCCAATGGTCCCTCTGCTTTCGTTCATTGGACTTTACACTTACCAAGGGCAACTGAAGAACCTCACCCTCAGTGCTGTGGACCCCCACCTGCCAGCAAACACCACTAAAAGTAGTCACTGTGCACTCCATGTTGAGCCTAGGGCATCTGAGGACCCTCCATCAGAGTACACAGGACACCCACCCATCAGCAAATCCTCCATTTGAGTTCTCCTCATTAGACTCTACAGTCAGCCGAAAGCAACCACTCACCTCTACTAAAAGTACCATGGATACCTTTCTGTTGGCAAACCCTCCATCCAGTGTCTCCACTGTGGATGCCACCCTCAGCCAATCACAACTGTAGGCTCAAATACACAGTGCAGTGTGCAGTGGAACCCCTCCAATTAGGTCTCTATATTGTGATCTACAATAAACCAAGGGTACATGGAACCCTCCTCCCACCCACATGTAAAGTTTAGTGAATCCTGTCCTTTGGTAAACCCTCCACCTAAGTTTTCTGCATTGAATTCCACCCTCAGCCAAGGACAATCTCAGACCTATACTCAGAGGTCCATGAACCTCTACCTGCCAGCAATCCCTCCACCCAATGGCTACACAGTGCCCTCCATGGTGTCTGCAGAGGATACCATGCTCAGACAATCACAACCTCAGACTCTCACTCTGAGTTCAATTAACCCCAGACAACTGGCATATCCTTAATCCAAGGTTGTCCCATTCAACTCTACACTCAATCAAGGGACACTGCTCATCCCCACTCAGAATGCCATGGTCCCTTGTCTCCCAGTGAGCTCTCCATCCAAGGCCTCTGCGATGGACTCTGCTCTTAGCCAGCTACAATCTCTGCAGTGGACTTTATGCTCAGCCAAGGAAAATCACAGACAACCCCTCAGAGTAGAAAGAATTCTAGCCACAATCGGTTGAGTCTACAATCAACCAATGGCTATCACACACTCTCACCCAGGGTATTATGGACTCCTCTCTGCCAGTGAATCTCCCATCCAAAGTCTCCACATTGGGCTCCACACTCAGCCAATCACAATGTACCTGGCCACTGCCCAAATGGAAAACACCACACTCAAGGGCTCCTCTTTGTGTTCAACACTTGCCCAACGGAAACTGCAAACCACCACTCAGAGTGTCATGGATCCCCTGTTTGCCACTGGACCCACCACCCAAGCTATCTACCCAGGACTCAGCACTCAACCAAGGGCAAACAGGGGCTAACACTCAGAATATGCAGAATTCCAGCATACTACCAAACCCTCCATCCAAGGGATCCTCAGTAGACTCCACACTCACCCAAGGGCAAAATTATCTCCTCACTAATAGTCCTGTAGATCTCTCCAGTGAGCCAATCACAATTGCCAAGTGCACTGGATCCCACCCACCAGCAAATGCTCTATCTGAACTCTCTGTATTGAAATTTACATTCATCCAAGGGCAACCTCAGTCAACCACTAGACTGCCATGGACCCCAGGCCACTGGAGAACCCTCCACCCAAGGTCTCTGTTTTAGACTTCCCACTTGGCCCAGGAGAGCTGCGGACCCCTACTCAGCTTTCCACTGGTTCCCTCACACTTGTGAACACAAGGTCTCTGAATTTGACACCACACTCAGCAAAGGGCCATCCCAGACCCTTACTCAGAGTGCCCTGGACCCTCAGCCTCCTGTGGATCCCCCATCTCAGCCCTCTGCCTTTTTTGCCCAACCGTACAAAGATCAGCTGTGGACCCACACTCAAGGTCCCTTTATCCCCACCTGCCTCTCGACCAGCTGTCCAACCCTGGAGTTGTCCCAGATACTCAAGTCTTGGTCTGCCTCTAGCCATCAGCCCTTACGTCTGGTCCGAGTAGCTGCGGTGGTCACAGGTGCTACCTAGCAGAGGAGAAGTGCCTCACACCATTCCATGGGCACCCCACAACTCCACTGTGTGCTGAGAACCTGAGCACAGGGGTTACTGAGAGAAGGGCAGCTTTGGGAGGTTTCCACTGCCTTCTGGATCCCTGGTGCCCAGGTGGCACCACAAAAACCAGCAAAGGAAGAAATCATTACATGGGGTCCTCCTATGTCACAAAGTAATTACTTTGAGGGCAAATGGAGGATCCGGAAACAGGGTCAAAATTGAAAAAAGTGCAGCAAAGTGGGAGGCATCATAACCAGAAAGGAGAAATCTGAGACCACTAGCTCAGGCTGAAATGGATCTTCCAATGGAAGGACCAGACCAGGACTCGGCCATGAAGGTCGAGGGTGCTGACTCTGGACAAGGGGGGCTAGGAAACATTGATAGTCCATGGCCTAGTGTTGAGGCCCTTGCAGCACCCAGTGCTGCTCAGAGCACACTTCTCCTGATGATGCACTGTGCAGAGGGCCTGAAGTTCCCGTGTCCTGAAGACCTTTGTCCCGGGACTGATTTCCACCTTCTGCCCTGGTGGAGACAGCAAAAGATGCTGAAGTCTTGAGCAACAGGCTGACATGGGGCTCAAAGAGTTGTCTAAATGGAAGAAGGTTGTAGTTAAAACTTCCTTACAATGTGAGGAACAAGTTTAATATATAAAAACAGCTTCTAAGGCAACAGTGAATATTACTGACAAGCTCTCCAAAGAAATGTCTGAGCTAATGATGCACTTGGAATGCATGGGCCACAAAAACTAAGGTTGCTGAAAATTTGCCTTCACAACTTGGTGACAAAGGAAAGACAGGATTTAAAGAACATCGTGGAGAGTCAGCTCTCCCTGGGCACATTAGGGCATGATGAGGGGAGTTTCAAACAAGTGTCTGAGGAAACCCAGGCCCTGGCAATGAACCGTCCAGAGTAGGGGGTCCTTGGCTGAGCTCCACCAGGTCCAGGAGAAGCCCTGGAGGTGGAGGAGGTGGTGGAGGGTTTAAGGCAGGAGGCAGAACAGTAGGGTCAGTGACATGTAGGGGACGAGGACAGGAAGTTTGTGCTCAGCATTAGCTCTCTGGAGCTCACCACTGTGGAGAAGCTAAGATGCCTCCTCAGGCCCTGCCCACCTCAGTGTACAGGTCCACCTGCTGGTTCTAGTCAGCAGCACAAACTGTGGCCAGTACATGGTCCACCTACTGGTTCTAGTCAACACCACTTCCTGTGGTCAGTACATGGGCCACATGCTGGTTTTATCAGCACTGCAACCTGTGGTTCACACAGGTTCAACTACTGGTTCTATTCAGGACCAAAAAATCTACTCTGTATATTATCCACCTGCTGGCTCTAGTCAGCACCACAAAATGTGCTCTGTACATGGTTCCACCTGCTGGTTCTAGTCAGCACCACAACCTATGGTCTATACATGATCCACCTGTTGTCTCTATCAGACTCACAACCTGTGGTCAGTACGTGGTCCACCTGCTGACTCTAGTCATCAACACAACCTATATTCTCCACAGGTCCACATGCTAACTACAGTCAACACCAAAACCTCTGGTCAGTACACTTGTCCACCTGCTGTTTCTACCAGAACCACAATCTTTGCTGTGTATAAGGGTCCACCTGCTGGCTCTAGTCAGCACCACAAACTGTCTTCATTACAAGGGTCCATCTGCTGGTTCTAGTCAGTCCTACAACCTGTGCTTTGTACATGATCCACCTGTTGGCTCTAGTCAGCACCAAAAACTTTGGTCTGTACACCAGCACACCTACTGTTTCTAGTCATCACCACAACCTGTGGTCAGTACATGGTCCACCTACTGGTTCTAGTCAGCACCATATCCTGTGGTCAGTACATGGGGCCCCCTGTGGCTCCAACAGTACCAAAACCTGTGGTCTGTACACAGTACCTGTGTTGGCTCTAGTCAGCACCACATCCTGTGGTTGGTACAAGGGTCCATCGTTGGCTCTAGTCAGCACAACAACCTGTGGTCTACACAGGTCCAAAATACTGATTCTAGTCAGCAGAAAACCTGTGGTCTGTACATGGGTCCACTTCAGAATCTAGCCAGCACCACAACCTCTGGTCTACATGGGTCCACCTGCTGGCTCTAGTCAACACTGCAACCTGTGGTCACTACACATGTCCACCTGCCACTTCTGTCAGCATGACAACCTGTACTCTGTACACGGGTCAAACTGCTGGCTCTTTTCAGCACCACAAACTGTGGTCAGTATACAGGTCCACCTGGTGGATCTAGTCAGCCGCAGAAACTGTGGTCAGTATGTGTCCACCTACAGGTTATAGTCAACACCACATCCTGTGGTCAGTACACAGGGCCACTTCCTGGCTCTATCATCACCACAATCTGTGGTCTACACGGGTTCAACTACTGGTTCTAGTTAGCATCACAAATTCTTTTCTCTACATGGTTCCACCTGCTGGTTCTACTGAGCTCCACAACCTGTGTTCTGTATATCATCCACCTGCTGGTTCTAGTCACAACCAAAACCTGTGGTCACTACATGGGTCCACCTGCTGGCTCTAGTCAGTACCACAGCCTGTCGTTTTTACATGTGTCCACATGCTGTTTCTATTCAGCACCACAAATTGTGCTGTGTACATGGTCCACCTGCTGGATCTAGTCAGCAATGCAACCTGTGGTCAGAACATGGTCTGCCTGCTGGCTCTACTCAGCACCATAAGCTGTGGTCAGTGCACAGGTCCACTTGCTGGTTCTATCAGCACCACAACCTGTGCTTTGTCATGGGTCCACCTGCCAGTTCTAGTCAGCAGCACAATCTGTTTTCTGCACAAGGGCACAGCTGCTAGTTCTTGTCAGCAACACAACCTCTGTTCTACACAATTCCACCTGCTGGCTCTAGTCAACACCACAAACTGTGGTCAGTACACGGATCCACCTGATGGTTTTATCAGCACCACAACCTGTGCTCTGTACTTGGGTCAACCTCCTGGCTCTAGTCAACACCACAACCAGTAGTCAGTATATAGGTGCACCTGTTGCTTCTAGTCAGCAGCACAAACTGTGGTCAGTACATGGTTCACCTACTGGTTCTAGTCAATAACACATCCCATGGTCAGCACACGGGGCCTCATACTGGCTTTATCAGCCCACAACCTGTGGTCCAAATATGTTCAACTACTGGTTATATACAGCACCACAAATTCTACTCTGTACATTGTCCACCTGCTGGCTCTAGTCAGCACCACAACCTGTGGTCTATACATGGTCCATCTGCTGTCTCTATCAGACTCATAGCCTGTGGTCAGTATGTGGATCCACCTGCTGGGTCTATCAGCACCACAACCTGTGGTCAGTAAGCAGTCCACCTGTTGACTCTAGTCATCAACAAAACCTGTGGTCTACATGGGTTCAACTGCTGGCTATAGTCAACACCAAAACCTGTGGTCAGTACACGGTCCACGTGCTGTTTCTACCAGCACCACAACCTTTGCTCTGTAAATGGGCCTGCCTGCTTGCTCTAGTCAGCACCACATCCTGTCTTCATTACACAGGTCCATCGGCTGATTCTACTTATCACCACAACCTGTGGTCAGTACATGGTCCATCTACTGGTTTTAGTCAGCACCACATCCTGTGGTCAGTACACAGGGCCCCCTGCTCACTCTACCAGCACCAAAACCTGTGGTCTGTACACGGTCTCCATGCTGGCTCTAGTCAGCACCACATCCTGTAGTCAGTACAAGGGTCCACCACTGGCTCTAGTTAGCACAACAAACTGTGGTCTATACAGCTCCAAATACTGGTTCTAGTTAGCACCAAAACCTGTGGTCTGTACACAGGTCCACTTCAGGCTCTAGGCAGCACCATAAATGTGTTCTGTACATGATCCACCTGTTTCCTCTGGTCACCACCAAAATCTGTGGTCTGTATGGACTACTAGCTAGCTCTAATCACCACCACAACCTGTGGTCAATACACAGTCCACCTGCTGGCACTAACCCACACCACCCTCGGTCTTCTGTACATGGGTCCACTGCTGATTCTAACCTGCATGACAGCCTGTGGTCAATACAAGGTTAAACTACTGTTCCTAGTCACCATCACAACCTCCAGTTAGTACATGGGTCCACCTGCTCTAGCCAAACCACAACCTATGCGGTGTACATGGTCCTTCTCCTGATTCTGGTAGGCATCACAACCTGTGGTCTGTACATGGACCATCTGCTGTCTCTAGTCAGACTCACAACCTGCGGTCAGTACACGGATCTACCTGATGGGTCTATCAGTAACACTACCTGTGATATGTACACGGTTCCACCTGCTGGCCCTACTCAGGACAAGAACCTGTGGTCAGTACATGGGTCCACATGCTGGTTCTAGTCAGCACTACAACCTATGGTCTACACAGGTCCACCTGCTGGCTCGAGCCAACACAACAAACTGTGGTCAGTACACGGGTCAACCTGCTGGTTCTATCAACACCACAACCTGTGTTCTGTACATGGATCCACCAGCTGCCTCTAGTCAGCACCACAACCTGTGGTCGGTACATGTGTCCAGCCTCTGGATCTAGTCAGCACCACAAACTGTGGTCTATACAAGGTCTGCCTGCTGGCTCTAGTCAGCACCACATCCTGTGGTCAGTACAGGGAGCCACCTGTTGATCTACCAGCACCAACACCCATGGACTGTACACACTCCCCATGCTGGCTCTAGTCAGCACCACAAACAGTGGTCTGTACATGGGTCCACCAGTTGGTTCTAGTAAGCACCACAAAGTGTGCTCAGTACATGGTCTACCTGATGGCTCTAAATAGCACCACAACCTGTGATCAGTACATGGGTCTACATACCAGCTCTGGTCAGCACCACAACCTGTGATCCACATGAGTCCACCTCCTAGTTCTAGTCCACACTACAACTCTGCCCTGTAAATGGATCCACTTGCTGGTTCTAGTGTGCACCACAATCTGTGCTCAGTATATTGTTCACCTATTGGTTCTGGTCAGCACAATAACCTGTTGTCTGTACAAGGTCTACATGCTGGCTCTAGTCAACACTACAACCTGTTTTCAGTACATGGGTCCACCTGCTGGTTCTATCAACAACACAACCTGTTCTCTGTACATGGATCCACCTGCTGCCTCTAGACAGCACCACAACCTGTGGTCACTACAGGGGTTCATCTGCTCGCTCTAATTAGCAGAACAACCTGTGGTCTACACGGGTCCAACTACTGGTTCCAGTCAGCACCACAGCCTCTGCTCTGTACATGGGTCCACATGCTTGCTCTAGTCTGCACCACAACCTTTGCTCAATACATATTACATCTATTGGTTCTACTCAGCACCACAATTTCTGCTCTGTACATGGGTCCACCTGCTGGTTCTAGTGAGCATCACACCTTGGGCTCTGTACATGGTACACCTGCTGGCCTAGTCAGCACCATATGTGGTCTGTACATGGGTGCACCTGCTGCCTCTAGACAGCACTAAAATCTGTGGTCCGTACACGAGTCCACCTGATGGTCCTAGTAAGTGCCACAACCTATGGTTTGTACACAGTCCACCTGCTGGCTTTAGTCACCACCACAACCTGTGGTTAGTACACGGTCCACCTACTGGTTCTAGGCTGCACCACAACCTCTGCTCTATACAAGGGTCCACCTGCTGGCTCTATCAGCACTACAAACTGAGGTCTATAGACAGGTCCACCTGCATGCTCGAATCTGCACCACAAACTGTGCTCTGTACATGAACCACCTGTTGGCTCTAGTCAGCACAGCAACCTATGATCTGTACACAGTCCACCTACTAGTTCTAATCAGTGCCACAACCTGTGCTTTGTACATGGGTCCACTTGCTCATTCTAGTCAAACTCATAAACTTTGGTGAGTACATGGATCCACCTGCTAGGTTAATCAGCACAACAACCTGTGGTCAGTACATGGTCCACCTGCTGGTTCTATTCAGCACCACAACCTGTGGTCTACACGAGTCCATATGCTGGCTCTAGTCAATACCACAACCTCTTTTCAGTACACTGATCCACCCGCTGGTGGTATCAGCACCACTACTTGTTCTCTGTACACGTGTTCACCTGCTGGCTCTAGTCAAAACCATAACCTCTGGTCAGTACATGGTCAAACTGATGGTTCTAGTCAGGTGCCCAAACTGTGGTTGTACAGGGGCCAACCTGCTGACTCTAGTTAGCACCACATCCTGTGGTGAGTACACAGCCCAGCTAAATGTTCTATTCAACACCACATACTGTGGTCAGTACACAAGTACACCTGCTTCTTCTTTAATCACCACAATCTGTGCTCTGTATGCGGGTCCATTTTCTGGCTTTAGTCAGCACCACAACCTGTAGTCAATACACGAGTACCCCTGCTGTTTCTAATCAGCACCACACCCTGTGCTCTGTACATGGTATACCTATTGATTCTAGTCAGTACCACAATCTGTGGCCTGTACATGGTGCAGCTACTGTTTCTAGTCAGCATCACAAACTGTGGTCAGTACAAGGTCCACCTACTGATTCTAGTAAGCACCACATCCTGTGGTCACTACACATGGCCAACGGCTATCTCTACCAGCACCAAAATCTGTGGTCTGTACACAGTCCACCTTCTGGCTCTAGCCAGCCAAACAACCTGTGTTCTGTACAGGGGTCCACCAGGTGGTTCTAGTCAGCATGACAACCTGTGGTCAGTACATGCCCCACTTGCTGGCCCTAGTCAGCACCAAAATCAGTGGGCAGTACACGAGTCCTCCAGCCAGATATATTCAGAACAACAGCCTATTGTCTACACGAGTCCAACTACTGGTTGAATTCAACACCAAAACCTCTGCTCTGTACATGGGTCCACCTCCTGATTCTAGTCAGCACCCAAACCTGTACTCTGTTCATGGTACACCTGCTGGTTCTCTTCAGCACCACAACCTGTGGTCTGTGCAATGTCCACCTGCTGGCTCTAGTCAGCACCAGAACCTGTGCTCTATATATGGGTCCAACTGTTGAGTCTAGTAAACACCACAACATGTGGTGTACATGGTCCACCTGCTGACTATAAACAGCACCACAACCTTTCATCATACACTGTCCACCTGCTTGTTCTAGGTAGCACCGTATACTGTGGTCAGTACATGGGGGCTCCTGCTTGCTCTATCAACACCACTAACTGTAGTCTGTACACATTCCACCTGCTGGCTCTAGTCAGCACCACAAACTGTGGTCTGTACATAGGTCCACCTGCTAATATTAGTCAGCAGCACAGACTGTGGTCAATACAAGGTCCACCTACTGTTTCTAGTCACCACAATATGTGGTCAGTACATAGGTCCACCTGCTTACTCTTGTCAACACAACAACCCGTGGCCTGTACACGGACGACATGCTGGCTCTAGTCAGCACCAAAACCTGTGATCACTACATGGTCCACCTAATGGTTCTAGTCAGCAGCACAATCTGTGCTCTGTCCATGGTGCCACATGCTGGCTCGAGTCAGCACCACAACCTGTGATCAGTACATGGTCCACCTACTGGTTCTAATCAGCAACACAACCTGTGCTCTGTACTTGGGTCCACCTGCTGACTCTAGCCAGCAGAAAAACCTGTGCTGTATACACAAGTGCACCTCCTGGATCTGGTCAACACCACAATGTGGTCTGTACACAGTCCACCTCTTGCATCTAGTCAGACTCACAAACTGTGGTAGGCGCAGAGATCCACCTGCTGGGTCTATCAGCAATACAACCTGTGGTCAGCATACAGGGCCCCTGCTAGCACTATCAGCACCACAACCTATGGTCTCTACACGGTCCACCTGCTGGCTCTAGGCAGCAAAACAACCTGTGGTCAGTACACAGTCCACCTGCTGGCTCTAGTCAACACCAAAACCTGTGGTCAGTACACGGGTCCTCCAGCCAGACCTATTCAGAACAACCTGCTGTTTACACAAGCTCAACTACTGATTTTAGTCAGCACCAAAACCTCTGCTCTGTACATGGGTCCACCTCTTGATTCTAGTCAGCACCATAATCTGTACTCTGTACATGGTACACCTGCTGGTTCTCTTCAGCACCATAACCTGTGGTCTGTGCAAGGTCCACCTCCTGGCACTAGTCAGCACGAGAACCTGTGTTCTATATATGGGTCCACTGTTGGGTGTACTAAGCACCACAACCTGTAGTGAACATGGTCCACCTGATGACTCAAGTCAGCACCATAACCTGTGGTCAGTACATGTTCCACCTAATGGTTATAGTCAGCACCAAAATCTGTGTTCTGTACATGGTCCACCTGCTGGCTTTAATCAGCAGCACAACTTGTGATCAGTATATGGTTTATCTACTGGTTTTAATCAGCTCCAAAACCTGTGCCCTGTACATGATCCACCTGCTGGCTCTAGTCAGCACCACAACCTGTGCTCTGTACATGGGTCCACGGGTCCACACTGAACCACCTGCTCATTCTAATCTAAACTACAACCAGTGGTCTGTACATGGTCCACCTGCTCTCTCTAGCCAGACTTATATGTGGTCAGTACATGGATTCATCTGCTGCCTCTATCAGAACCTCAAAATGTGGTCAGTACCCTGTCCACTTGCTGGCTCTCATGAACATCACAACCAGTGTTTAACATGGGTCCACCTTCTGGCACTAGCCAATACCACAAACTGTGGTCATTACATGGGTCCACCTACTGGATTTATCAGCACCACAACCTATGGGCAGCACATGGCTCCACCTAATAGTTCTAGTTAGCACCACAACCTGTGGTCTGTACACAGTCCACATGCTGGCTCTAGTCAACACCACAACCTGTGATCACTACATGGTCCACCTACTGGTTCTACTCACCACCACAACCTGTAGTCTGTACACAGTCCACATGCTGGCTCTAGTCAGCACCACAACCTGTGATCACTACATGGTTCACCTACTGGTTCTAGTCAGCACCACAACCTGTACTGTGTACATGGTGCCACATGCTTGCTCTGGTCAGCACCACAACATTTGGTGTGTACATGGGTCAACCTCCAGACTCTAGTCCACACCAAACTGTTTGGAGTACATGATTCACCTGCTGGCTCAAGTCAGCACCACAACCTGTAATCAGTACATTGTCCACCTACTGTTTCTAATAAGCAACACAACCTGGGCTCTGTACATGGGTCCACCTGCTGGCTCTAGTCAGCAGAACAACCTGTGCTGTATACACAGGTCCATGTCCTGGATCTGGTCAACACCACAATCTGTTGTCTGTACACAGTCTACCTCCTGCCTCTACTCAGACTCACAACCTGTGGTCAGTACACAGCCCACCTGGTGACTCTAGTCAGCACCAAAACCTGTGGTCAGTAATAGGATCCTCCTGCTTGATCTATCAGCACCACAACAGTGCTCTGTACAAGGGCCGACAGGCTGGCTCTAATCACCACCAAAACCTGTAATCAGTACACGGATCCACCTGCTGTTTCGAGTCAGCAGCAAAGAATGTGGTCAGTACATGTTCCAACTTCTGGTTCTAGACTACACTGCATCCTGTGGTCAGTACAAGGGTCCACCTGCTGACTCTAGTCAGCACAACAACCTGTGGTGTACACGGGTCCACCTCCTGGTTCTAGACAGCACCACAACCTGTACTCTGTACATGGTACACCTCCTGGTTCTAGTCAGCACCACAAACTCTGCTCAGTACATGGGTCCACCTCCTGGTTCTATCAAAATCACAACGTATTCTCTGTACATGTTTTCACCTGCTGGCTCAAGTCAACACCAAAACCTGTGGTCAGTACATGGTCAAACTGCTAGTTTTAGTCAGCAGCACAAACTATGTTTATACAGGGGCCAACCTGCTGATTCTAGTTAGCATCACAACCTGTGGTAAGTACACAGCCCAGCTACTGGTTCTAGTCAACACTGCATACTGTGGTCAGTACATGGGTAAACCTGCTTGTTTTATCACCACCACAACCTGTACTCTGTACACGGGCCCACCTGCTGACTCTAGTCAGCACCACAGCCTGTGGTCAGTATATGTTCCACCCATTGGTTCTAGTCAGCACCAAAATCAGTGCTTTCTACATGGTCCACCTGCTGGCTCTAGTCAGCACCACAACTTGTGTTCAGTACAAGGTTTACCTATTGATTTCAAAACCTGTGTCCTGTACTTGGGTCCACCTGTTAGCTCTAGTCAGCACCACAACCTGTGCTCTGTACATGGGTCGATGGGTCTAACAGGACCACCTGCTGGTTCTAATCAAACCACAACCAGTGGTCTGTAAACAGTCTACCTGCTCTCTGTAGTCAGACACATACGTGGTCAGTATACGGATCCAACTGCTGCCTCTATTGACATCACAACCTGTGGTCAGTACACAGTCTACTTGCTGGCTCTAGTCAGCACCACAAACTGTGGTCAGTACACCAGCCCACCTGATGTTGTAGTCAGCTTCACAACCTGTGGCCAGTACATGGTCCACCTATTGATTCTAGTCAGCCCTACATCATGTGATCACTACATGGGGGCACCTCCTAGTTCTCTCAGAGCCAAAACCTATGGTCTGTACACGGTCCACATGCTGACTATAGTTGGCAACAAAAAAAAAAAAAAAAAAATGGTGGTCTACACGGGTACACTTGCTGGCTTTAGTGAACAGAACAACCTGTGCTCAGTACACGGGTCCACCTGCTGGATATAGTCAGCACCACAACCTGGGGTCTACATGGGTCCGCACTGGTTCTATTCTGCACAACAACCTCTGCCCTATACATGGTTCCAACTGCTGGATATATTGAGCACCACACCCTGTGCTCTGTACATGGTACACCTGCTGGTTCTATCAGCACCAGAACCTGTGTTTTGTACATGGGTCCACCTGCTGGCTCTAGTCCACACCACAACCTGGGGTCAATACGTGGATCCACCAGTTTGTTTTACTACATAGCATAGCCTGTGGTCTGTACATTCTCCACTTGCTGGCTCTACTTAGCACAACAAACTGCTGTCTCTACACGGGCCAACATGCTGGTTCTAGTCAGCACCACAACGTCTGGTCAGTACACGGATCCACCGGTTGGTTTTAGTCAGTAGCACAGCCTGTGCTCTGTACACTCTCCACTTGCTGACTCTAGTCAGCACAACAAACTGTGGTCTGTACACGGGCCTACCTACCAGTCCCAGTCAGCACCACAACCTGTGGTTAGTACACTGTCCACCTACTGGTTCCAGGTAGCACAATATCCTGTGGTCAGTACATGGGGACATCTGCTGGCTCTATCAACACCACAACCTATGGTCTATACACGGCCCACCTGGTGTCTCTACTCAGCATTGCAACCTGTGGTCTGTACATGGGTCAACCTCCAGGCTCTAGTTAGCACCACAAACTGTGTTGTGTACATGATCCACCTGCTAGCTCTAGTCAGCACCATAACCTGTGATCGGTACATGGGTCCACCTGCTGAGTCTATTGGCACTGCAATCTTTGGTCAGTACATGATCCACCTGCTGGCTCTAGTCAGCACCACAACCTGAGCTCTTTACATGGGTCCACCTCCTGGTTCTAGTCAGCACCACAACCTGTGAACTGTATACAGGTTCGCCTTCAGGCTCTAGTCAGCAGCACAACCTGTGGTCTGTACACTGTCCACCTGCATCCTTCAGTCAGCATCACAACCTGTGCCCTATAAATGGGTCCACTTGCTGGCTCTAGACAACACTGAAACCTGTGTTCAGTACACAGGTCCACCTGCTGGATCTAGTCAGCACCACAACCTGTGGTCTACAAGGGTCCACCTACTGGTTCTAGTCTGTGCAATCTCTGTTCTGTACATGGTTCCACCTGCTGGTTCTATTGAGCACCACACACTGTGTTCTGTACATGGTACACCTGCTGGTTCTAGTCAGTACCACAACCTATGGTCTCTACACAGTACTCATGAAGGTGCTAGTCAGCACCACTAACTGTGCACTACACATGATCCACCTGCTTGCTCTAGTCAGCACCACAACCTGTGATAAGTACACAGTCCACCTACTGGTCTCTTCAGCAACACAATCTCTGCTCTTTACATGGGTCCACCTGCTGGTTCTAGTCAGCACCATAACCTGTGATCTGTACATGATCCATCTGCTGTCTCAAGTCAAACTCATAACCTGTGGTCAGTAGAAGGATTCACCTGCTGGATCTAGAGAGCTCCACAACCTTAGGTCAGTACATGGTCCACCTGCTGGTTCTAGTCACCACCACAACCTGTGGTCTGTACACAGTTCACCCACGGGTTCTAACCAGCATCATAACCTGTGCTTTGTACATGGGTCCACCTGCTTGTTCTTGTCATACACACAACCTGAGGTCAGTACACAGATCCACCTGCTGGGTCTATCAGCACCACAACCTGTGGTCAGTAGATGGTGCACCTGCTGGCTCTATTCAGCACCACAACTTGTGGTTTAAATGGGTCCACATGCTGGCTCTAATCAACACCATGAACTGTGGTCTGTACATGGGTCAACCTGCTAGCTCTAGTCAGCACCACAACCTGTGGTCAGTACAAGGTCCCATTTACTTGTTCTGGTCAACACTGCATCCTGTACTCAGTACATGGGTCCACCTGCTGGTTCTATCAGCAACACAACCAGTGGTCTCTACACAGTCCACTTGGTGACATAGTCAGCAGCACAAACTGTAGTCTTGTACAAGGGCCTACCTGCTGGCTCTAGTCAGTACCACAACATGTGGTCTGTACATGGATCCACCTGCTGTCTAAACACAGCACCAAAATCGGTGCTCTGCATATGTGTTCACCTGCTGGTTCTAATAAGCACCACAACCTGTGGTCTGTACACGGTCAACCTGCTGGGTCTAGTCAGCCCACAACCCATGGTCTGTACAAGAATCCAACTGCTACTTCTAGTCTGCACCACAGCCTGTTGTCAATATACGGTCCACCTACTGGTATTAGTCAGCACAACAACCTGTTGTCAGTACACGGTCCACCAGCTGGCCTTTGTCACCACAACATCCTGTCATCTACACGGATCCACCTACCCGTTTAGTCAGCACCACAATCTTTGCTCCATCTGCTTGTTCTAGTATGCACCACAACCTGTGGCCACTATACAGTCTGCCTGCTGGCTCTAGTCAGCACCACAAACTGTGCTCTGTACATGGTCCAGCTGTTGGTTCCAGTCAGCACAACATCCTGTGATCAGCACATGGTTCACCTACAGGATCTATTTAGCATCACAACTACTGATCTGTACATGGGTCCACCTGCTGACTCAATCAGCTCCACAACCTGGGCTCTGTACATAGGTCCACATGCTGGTTCCTGTCAGCACTACAACCTGTGGCCTGTACATGGTCCACCTGCTGTCTTTAGTCAGGCTCACAACCTGTGGTCTGTACATGGAACCACCTGCTGTCTCTATGAGCTCCACAACCTGTGGTCTCTATATGGTCCACCTGCTGGCTCTAATCAGCACCACATGTGCTCTGTACATGGGTCTGTCTGCTGACTGCAGTCAGCACAAGAAACTCTGCTCTGTACATGGTCAAACTGTTGGCTCCAGCCAGCACCACAGCCTGTGCTCTGTACATGGGTCCACCTGCTGTTTCAATGAGCACCACAACCTGGGTTCTGTACATAGGTCCACCTGCCAGTTCCAGTCAGCAATACAACCTGTGGTCAGTACACGGATCCACCTGCTGACTCTATCAGTTCCACAACCTGTGGTCAGTAGAGGGTCCACCTGATGGCTGTAGTCAGCAGAAAAACCTGTGGTCTACACAGGTCCACTGGTTGGCTCTAGTCAACACCACAACCTGTAATTAGTACACAGGTCCACCTGATGGCTCTAGTCAACACCTCAACCTGTGGTCTGTACATGTGTCCACATGCTGGTTCTAGTCAGCACCACAGCCTGTTGTCAATACATGATCCACCTACTTGTACTAGTCAGCACCACAACCTCTGGTCAGTACATGGTCCACCTGCTGGCTTTAAACAGCATCAAAATATGTGGCCAGTCCACAGGTCCACCTGCTGACTCTAATCAGCACCACAACCTGTGTTCTACATGGGTCCACCTAATGGTTCTTCAAGAACACAAACTCTGGTCTGTGCATGGGTCCACCTGCTCTTATTAATGAGCACCACAACCTGTACTGGGTACTTGGCCCACCTGCTGGTCTATCAGCACGACCATCTTGTCAGTACATGGTCCACTTGCTGGTTCTAGCCAGCACCATAACCTGTGGTCTGTACACAGGTACACCAACTGGTTCTAGACAGCACCACAACATGTAGTCAGTACATGTTCTACGTTCTGGCACTAGACAGCACTACAACTGTGTAAAGAACACGGATCCATCTGCTGGCTCAGTCAGCACCACAACCTGTGGTCTACATGGGTCCATATACCAGTTGTAGTCAGCACCACAAACTCTGCTCTGTACATGTGCCCACCTGCTGGCTCTAGTGAAGAACAAAACCTGTACTCTGTACATGGTCCACCTGCTGGATCTAGTCAGCACCACAACCTGTAGTCTGTACATGGTCCACCTATAGGTACTAGTCAGCACCACAACTTTGGTCTGTACACGGGTCCACCTGTTTGTTCTAATACATAACAAAACCTGTTGTCTGTACACGTCCATCTGCTGCTGCAGTCAGCACCACAACCTGTGGTCATTACACAGGTCCATCTGCTTGTTCTAGTATGTACCAAAACATGTTGTCTATACACAGTCCATCTGCTGCTCTAGTCAGTACCACAACCTGTGGTAAGAACACAGTCCACCTACTGGTTCTAATGAACACTACAACCTGTACTCTGTGCATGGTCCACCTGCTGGTTCTAGACAGCACCACAACCTGTAGTCTGTACATGGTTCACCTACAGGTTCTAGTCAGCACCACAACCTGTGGTCTGTACACAGGTCCACCTGCTTGTTCTAGTATGTACCAAAACCTGTTGTCTGTACATGGCCCATCTGCTGCTCTGGTCAGCACCACAACCTGTGTTCTCTCCAGGGATTTATCTGCTGGCTCTACTCAGCACCACAATCTGTGATCAGTACATGGTTCACCTACTGGTTCTAATCAGAACCACAAACTGTGCTCTGTATATGGGTCCACCTGCTGCTTCTATCAGCAACACAAACTATGGTCTGTACATGGGCACACCTGCTCTTTCTAGTCAGCCCCACAATCTGTAATCAGTACAAGGTCCACCTACTGATTCTATTCATCACCACTACCTTTGGTCTGTACATGGTCAACCTCCTGGCTCTAGTCAACACCATAACATGTGATCTGTACACATGTTCACATGCTGGTTCTAGTCAGCACCACAGCCTGTTGTCAATACATGGTCCATCTATTGGTTCTGGTCAGCACCACATGTGTTCAGTACACAAGTCCACCTACTGGTACTAGTCAGCACCACAATCTGTGGTCAATACACATGTCCCCCTGCTGGTTCCAGTCAGCACAACAACTGTGGTCTGTATATGGATCAATTGTTGGCTCTACTCAGCATCGCAACCTGTGGACAGAACACGGTCCACCTACTGGTTCTAGTGAACACCAAAAACTGTGTTCAGTACACAGGTCAACCTGCTGATTCTAGTCAGCATCATAAACTGTGATCAGTACGTGGTCCACCTGCTGGTTCCAGTCAGCACCACAGCTTGTGGTCAGTACATGGATCCACCTGCTGTCTCTTTTCAGCAGCCCAAAGTGTGGTGTGTACTCTGTCTACCTGATTGCTTTAGTCAGTACCACAATATATGGTCTATACATGGGTCCACTTGCTAGCTCTAGTCACCACCACAGCCTGTGGTCTGTACACAGGTCCACCTCTCCTGGCTCTAGTCAGCACCACAACATGGGTTCAGGGACAGATCCACCTACTGGTTCTAGTTAACACCCAAACCTGGGGTGAGTACATGGTCCACCTAATGGTCTACTGAGCATCATAACATGTACTTTATACATGTGTGTGCCTGCTGGCTTCATCAGCACCACAACCTTTGATCAGTACACGGTTCACCCACTGGTTCTAATCAGCACTACAACCTGTGCTCTGTACATGGGTCCATCTGCTCACTCTATTCAGCTCCACAACCTGTGCTATGTACATGGGTCCACCATCTGGTTCTAGTCAGTACTACAACCTATGGTCTGTAAATGGTCTGCCTGCTGTCTATATTCAGACTAACAACCTCTAGTCAGTTCACAGATACACCTGCTGGCTCTATCAGCACCACAAGCTGTGGTCAGTACACTGTCTACCTGCTGGCTCCAGTCAAAACCACAATATGGTTAATACATGGGTCTCCTGCTGATTCTATCAGCACCACAACCTGTACTCTGTACACGGATCCACCTGCTGGATCTTTCATGCCACAAACTGTTGTCTGTATATGGTCCACCTGCTGGCTCTAGTCAGCACCACAACCTGTGGTCTACTAGGGTCCACCTACTGGTTCTAGTCAGCACCACAACCTCTGCTCTGTACATGTGTCCACCTGCTGGTTCTAGTCAGAAACACAACCTGTGCTCTATACATGGACCACCTGCTGGCTCTAGTCAGCAGCACAAACTGGTATGTACACGGGCCCACCTGCTGGTTCTAGTCAGAACCACATGTTCTCTGTACATGGGTATACCTACTGGTTCTAGTCAGAAACACAACCTGTGCTCTGTAAAATGGTACAAAAGCTGGTTCTAGTTAGCACCACAACCTGTGGTCTGTACATGGTCAACCTCCTAGTTCTAGCCAGCACTACAACCTGTGGACTGTTCACTATCCACCTGCTGGCTCTACACAGCCCCACAACCTGTAGTCTGTACACGGTCAGCCTGCTGGCTCTAGTCAGCACCAAAACCTGTGGACTCTAAACGGGTCCACCTGCTGAATAGAGTCAGCATCACAAACTGTAGTCTCTACATGGGTCCACTTGCTGGCTATAGTCAGCAATACAACCTCTGCTCTGTACACAGGTCCATCTACTGATTCTAGTCAGCACCACAA
>JAKSZT010053823.1:100433-126438 GCA_026826555.1 Tolypeutes matacus | reverse complement strand
CCACTGATGGCTTAGTCAGCACCACAACTGTAGTATGTACACAGTTCTGCCTGCTGGCTCTATTCAGCACCACAACTTCTGCTCTGTACACAGGTCCACCTACTGGTTCTAGTCAGCACCACAACCTGGGCTCTATATATGGGTCCACCTGCTGGTTCTAGTCACCACCATAACCTGTGGACTGTACATATTCCACCTGCTGTCTTTAGTCAGACTCACAACCTGTGGTCACTGCATGGATCCACCTACTGGCTCTTTCAGCGCTACAAACTGTGGTCAGTAAACATTCCACTGACTGGCTGTTGTCAGCACAACAAACTGTGGTCTACAAGTGTCCACCTGCTGGCTCTACTCCACACCACAACCTTGGTCAGTACCAGGGTCCTCCAGCTGGTTCTCTCAGCACCACAAACTGTGCTCTTTATAAGAGTCTACCTCCTGGCTCTAATCAGCACCACAACCAGTGGTATGTACACAGGCCTACCTGCTGGTTCTAGTCAGAACCACAACCAGTGCTCTATACATGGGTCCACCTGCTAATTCTAGTCAGCACCTCAATCTCTGGTCAGTACATGGTCCTCTTGCTAGCTCTAGACAGCACCACAACCTGTGGTCACTACAAGGGTCCATCTGCTCACTCCAGTCAGGACAAAAACCTTTGGTCTACATGGGTCCAACTCCTATTTCAAATCAGCACCACAACCTCTGCGCTGTACATTGGTCCACATGCTTGCTCTAGTTAGCACCAAAACTTGTTATCAGTACACCATTTACCTACTGGTTTTAATCAGCTCCACCACCAGTGCCATGTACATGGGTCCACTTGATGGCTCTAGTCAGCACCAGAACCTGTGCTCTGTACATAGGTCTGCAGGTCCCACGGGACCACCTGCTGGTTCTAATCAAAACCACAACCACTGGTCTGTACACGGTCCACTTGCTGTCTCTAGTCAGACTCACAATATGTGGTCAGTACATGGATCCACCTGCCGCCTCTATCAGCACCACAATCTGTGGTCAGTTCATGGTCCACTTGCTGGCTCTGGTCAACACAACCTGTTGTCTACAGGGTCCACTTTCTGGCACTAGCCAAACAACAAACTGTGGTCAGTACCTGGGTCTACCTGCTGCACCTATCAGCATCACAACCTATGCTTTATACATGGATCCAGGTGGCAACCCTTAGGCACCCCATAACCATAGGCCAAGTTTCAATTACAAGAGCTAAGACTCATAAGGCTATTCATCAATAACAAGAACCCATCAGTGGGCCATGCTCTTTTGCCAGACACTGCCCCTACACTCAGAGGACTGTAGCTGCTCCCTTGGAGAATGTGGCAGAGCTCTCCAGGCTGGGAATTCAGATTCCCTCATTTATTGAGTGATAGTCCACCACCGTGACCGTGCCCCATCCTTTGATCATTTGAACAATTTTATATGTTTTTCATGTATATTCAGGTGAACTTACTCCCATGAATCCCCCCTCCCAGACACCCCACGCAAGTAATCCTCTGCAGCCCCCATTGTAACCCTTCTGTGATCTAAATCTTCCCTGAACATATAGCCCATATAATAACAAAATACACTTAATAGGAAAAAGAAACAATAATGAAAATCTCAAATGCAAGAGATAAACACAAGGAAACTCAGGAAAAAAACAAAAAACAAAAAACAAAATATAATTAGCAGATTGGGACATTCAAAAACATGGGAAAAAAACAAAAGAAGTTCCTTTTTTTAAAAAAAAATATTCTTTTTTCCTTTTATAACTGTATTATCAGATGTCCAGTGTACCATGACACCTTCACCCTCTCATTCCCCAGTGTCTCACAAATTTTCATTTAATTTTCAAAGAAGTTTTAGGTCACAGTAAAGTCACACACGGAATACTAGAGACTCACACATACCCGACCACCCTCACCCTTCCCCACCCCATATTAAAATCTTTTTTTTTTTTTTTTGGAAGTTAACATTGTTATACTGTTATTCAGATAGTAAAATATAGCAACTAAACATTGTCAATGGTTTACAGTATAGTTTACAATTTAGACAATATAGTTTAATAAGTTTTGATGATATTTACCATATCCTGTGCCCAATACTGTAAGGTAAAGAAAAACCTTTCCAATGACCAATAAATACCCCCTGTTTATTTTTTTCTGTTCCTTCATCCCCAGCCCCTGGCATATATGACACTCCCCTGTCTTGACTCGTGGAATGACAAGATTCATAGTTACATACCTTCGGTATTCCAACCTGCCCTTCCTAATCTACCTACCTGTCAACCCTGCACCACCAAACCCAGTAATATCACTACTCATCTGTCCTATCTTTCAATATGCAACTATACTCTATCCCTTTATCATAGATTATGTCCATATGGGTGATGGCTCACAGCCTACTCTTCTCATTCTCTCCCTTGTTAACCTATCTTTCAGACAATGGTTCTGAGAGACTGCTCACTTTCCTCAGTTCAAATCAGTGAGGTCATATACTGTTCATCCTTCAATACCTGGCTTGATTCACTCAACATAAGGTCTTCAAGATTCATCCATGTTATTCCGTGTGTTAGCACTTTATTCTTTCTTACAGCTGAGTAATATTCCATTGTATGTATGTACCACATTTTGCTTATCCATTTTTCTGTTGATGGGCACCTGGGCTGATTCCAACTTTTGGCAATGGTAAACAATGCCGCTATGAACATTGGTGTGCATATATCTGGTTGTGTCTTTGCTTTCAGTTCTTCTGGGTATATACCCAGCAGTGGAATTGCTGGATCATATGGAAATCTACTGTTAGTTTTCTGAGGAACCGCCAAACTGTCCTCCACAGTGGCTGGATGATACCAAAGTCACACCAGCAGTGGATGAGGGTTCCTATTCCTCCACATCCTCTCCAACCTTCAGTGTCTGCATTTTTTTTTAAATAGCTGCCATTCTGATGGGTGTAAGATGGTATCTCATTGTAGTTTTGATTTGCATTTCACTGATAGCAAGAGATGTCGAGCATTTTTTCATGTGTTTTTAGCCATTTGTATTTCTTCCTTAGAGAAGAGTTTTTTCAGGTCACCTGCCAATTTTTAAAATGGGTTGTCTGTCTTTTTATTTTCAAGATTTGGATTTCTTTATATATGCAAGATATTAGGCTCCTATCAAATATATGGTTGCCAAATATTTTCTCCCATTGTGTAGGCTGCCTTTATATTTTCTTAATAACATCCTTTTAGGTGCAGAAGTTTTTAATATTCATGAGATCTCACTTATCTATTTTTTCTCTTGCTGCTTGTGCTTTGGCTATGAAGTTCATGAAACCATTTCCTATTACAAGGTCCTGTAGATGTTTCCCTACATTATCTTCCAAGGTTTTAATGGTTTTAGCTCTTATATTTAGATCTTTGATCCATCTTGAGTTGGTTTTGTAAAAGGTGTGAGATGGTATTCTTCTTTCATTCTTTTGGATATGGATATCCAGTTCTCCAGGCACCACTTGTGAAAGAGGCCATTCACTCCCAACTCAGTGGGCTTGGTAGCCTTGTCAAATATCAGGTGACTGTATATGTGAGGATCTATATCAGAACTCTCAATTTGGTTCCACTTGTCAGTAGGTCTTTCCTTGTGCCAATACCATGCAGTTTTGATCACTGCAGCTTTGTAGTATATTTTAAAGTCAGGAAGTGTAATACCTCCAACTTCATTTTTCTTTTTCAATATGTCCTTGGCAATTTGGGGCCTCTTACCTCTCCAAATATATTTTGTGGTTAGTTTTTCCAGTTCCTTAAAAGATACAGTGTTGACTTTTATTGGGATTGCATTAAAAATGTAGATTAGTTTGCGTAGGATAGACATCTTGATGATGTTTAGTCTTCCTATCCATGAACAGGGAATATTTTTCCATTTACTTAAGTCTTCTTTGATTTCCTTTAACAGTATTGTGTAGTTTTCTGTATATAAGTCCTTTACATCTTTAGTTAAATTTATTCCCAGATATTTGGTTCTTTTAGTTACTATTGTAAATGGTATTTTTCTTGATTTCCTCCTCATGTTGCTCGCTATTGGTGTACAGAAATGCTACTTATTTTTTAGCATTGATCTTATAGCCTGCAACATTACTGAACAACTTTATAAGTTCTAGGAGCCTTGTTGTAGATTTCTCAGGGCTTTCTATGTATAGGATCATGTCATCTGCAAATAATGAACTTTTTACTTCTTCTTTTGCAATCTGGATGCCTTTTATGTCCTTTTCTTGCCTCAGTGCTCACCCAAGTACTTCTAAGACAATGTTAAATAGGAGTGGTGATAGTGGACATCTTTGTCTTGTTCCCGATTTCAGAGGGAAGGCTTTTAGGATTTCACCATTGAAAATGATGTTAGGTTTGGGTTTTTCATATATACCCTTTATCATATTCAGAAAGTTTCCATCTATTCCTATCTTTTGTAGTGTTTTTATGAGGAAAGAGTGCTGTATTTTCTCAAAATATTTTTTTCATCTATAGAGATGATCATGTGATTTTTTTCTTTCAGTCTGTTAATGTGGTGTATTACATTGATTAATTTTCTTATATTGAACCATCCTTGCATACCTGGCATGAAACTGACTTGGTCATGTGTATAATCCTTTTGATATGTTGTTGAATGTGATTAGCAAGTATTTTGTTGAGGATTTTAGCATCTAGGTTCATTAGAGAAATTGGTCTGTAAATTTCCTTTCTTGTGGTATCTTTATTTGGTTTTGCTATTAGGGTAATGTTGGCATCGTAGAATGAGTTAGGCAATATTCTTTCTACTGCTATTTTTTGGAAGAGCTTAAGCAGAATTGGTGTTAACTCTTTCCAGAATGTTTAGTAGAATTCAGCTGTGAAGGCATCTGGTCTTGGGATCTTCTTTTCTGGGAGGTTTTTGATGACTGAATCTATCTCTTTACTTGTAATTGAACTGTTGAGTTCATCTATTTCTTCTTTCATCAATGTAGGCTGTTTATGAGTTTCTAGAAACTTGTCCATTTCCTATGGATTATCATTCTTGTTGGCATATAATTTTTCAAAGTATCCTCTCATGAAAGTATCCTTTTCAAAGTACCCCTCTTTATTTCTGTGTGGTCAGTAGTGATATCCCCTTGCTCATTCTTTATTTTATGTATTTGCATCTGTTCTCTTTTTTCTTTGTTTTTATGTCTAAGGGTTAGTCAATTTTATTGATATTCTCAAAGAACCAGGTTTTGGTTTCATTTATTGTTTCCAGTGCTTTCTTATTCTCTATTTCATTTGGTTCTGCTCTTATCTTTGTTATTCCCTTCTTTCTACTTCCTTTTGTTTTAGTTTGTTCTTGTTTCTCCAAATCCTTCAAATGTGCAGTTAGGGCTTCAATTTTAGCTTTCTTCTTTTTTAATATATGTATTTATGGCTATGAACTTCCCTCTCAGGCCTGCTTTCGCTGTATACCATAAAGTTTTGATATATTGTGTTGTTATTTTCATTAGTTTCACGGTAGTTACTGATTTCTTTTGAGATTTCCTCTTTGACCCATTGTTTGTCTAAGAGTGTGTTGTTTAACTTCCTTATCCTTGTGCCTAACCTGTTTCTCTGGCCCTTAGCAATTTCCAATTTCATTCCATTGTTTTCAGAGAAATACTTTGTATAATCTCAATCTTTCTGAATTCATTGAGAGTTGTTCTGTGGCCTAGCATGTGGTCTATTTTGGAGTATGATCCATGTGCACTCGAGAAGAATGTAAATCCTTCCGTATTTGGGTGTAGTGTTCTGTATATGTCTATTAAGTACAGGTCCTCTAATTTATTGTTGAGAGCCTTTATTTCTTTATTGATTCTCTGTCTAGATGTTCTGTCTAATGATGATAATGGTGTATTGATGTCCCCTGCTATAAATGTAGAGGCATTTATTTCTCCTCTTTTTTTCCCCAGAGTTTGCCTAATGTATTTTGAGGCACTCTGATTAGTTGCATAAATGTTGATGATCTTTCTTCTTGAGAGATTATCCGTTTTACTAATATATAGTGTCCATCTTTGTCTCTTACAATAGTTTTGCATTTAAAGTCTATTTTGTCTGATATTTGAATAGCTATTCCTGCCCTTTTTAGGCTATTGTTAGCTTGTAAAATGGATTTCCAGTCATTCACTTTCAGCCTCCTTGAATTCCTGGGTCGAAGGTGGGTTTCTTGTAGACAGCCGATAGATGGATTATATTTCCTTATCCATTCTGCCAATTTGTGTCTCTTGATTGGTGAATTTAATACATTAACATTCAGGGTTATTACTCGTAATGAATTTCTTATTTCAGTCATTTTTCTTTGAGTTAATGTATGTCATATGGTGTTTTGTTTCTCTTTTTGTCTTTTCAGTTGTTTTTAAACTCTCCTCCAACTCTCTGTCCCTTGTTTTTTTCCTTTCAACTTGTAGAAATTCCTTTAGTATTTTTTGAAGTGCAGGTTTATTATTGACATACTCTCTTAATTTTGGTTTATCTTAATATTTTGAACTCTCCTTCATTTTTGAATGCCAGTTTTGCTGGATAGAGAACTCATGGCTGGAAGATTTTTTCTATCATTAGTATTTTGACTATGTCATACCACTGTTTTCTTGCCTCCATGGTTTCAGCTGAGAAATCAGCAGTTAATCTTATTGTGCTTCCCTTGTATGTGATGGCTCTCTTTTCTCTTGCTGCCTTGCATATTTTCTCTTTGTCTTGAGCCTTAGACATTTTGACAATTATATGTCTTGGAGTTGGCCTGTTGGGATTTATACTATTAGGGGTGTGCTGCACTTCTTGTATCTGCACATCCTTGTCTCTCAATAGGGGTGGCAAGATTTCAGCCATTATTTCTTTCAACACTCCTTCTGTTCCCTTTCCCTTCTCTTCTCCTTCTGGGATGCCCATAATGCATATGTTTGTGCATTTTTTTGTTTTCAGTTAATTCCCTGAGTCCTTGCTGAATTTGACATCCCATAACACAGTGATAAAAGGCAGGAAAAAAAAGAAAAGAGAAAGGGAAAAAATGAATATATATATAAGTATTTTTTAAAGGTATTTCCTTTGCTTTTTTGCCCATTTTTTGAATGTCCCAATCCACTAATTATATTTTATTTTGTTTTGTTCTTTGTCCGATTATTTGGTTTTTTTTCCTACTCTTTTTTTTCCCCCTGAGTCTCCTTATGTTTGTCTCTTCCATGTAAGCTTATCATACTTGTTTCTTTTTCCTAGTAAGTGTATTTTTCTATCTTTTTGTCTATTTGTTCTACTATCTGTTTGATTTCAGCTGTATTGTCTTCTACATCACTAATTCTTTCTTCTGCCTGTTCAAATCTGCTGTTATGTGCATCCAGTGTCTATTTGATTCCTTGGATTGTGCCATTGTTCACCATCATATTCATTATCTTTTTAGGGATGTTTACAATTTCTTCAGTATGTTCTCCCAGTGTCTTCTTTATATCCTTAATCTCTTCCTTCACTTCTTTAAGTTGGTCCATGATATTTATTTGGATACCTTTGATTAGTTTGATGTTCTGCATCACTTCCTGGTTTTAGTTTGTCCATTGGACTGGTCCATGTTTTCCTGTTTCTCATTGTTGTTTGTAATTTTTTATTGCCCTCTAGTCATCATTTTATCTTGATGGGTTTATTCAGTCAATTAGCTTCTCTCTCTGCTTTACAGTTTTATTTAGCTTGTGGTTTTGTGTGTGTGTATAGTTTTCTCTTTGACACTTTTTGTTTTTATTTTATTTCCTTGCTTCTTTCTATGTTCCTTTGAAGGCAAAAGATTAGGGCCAGAGAAATCAAAAGATGTGAGGAAGAAGGATAAGAGTAATATTGATAAGAGTTAGAACAGGGGACAAATGAGACTTAATGAAATGAATATTTAACTCATGTAGGCAGTGTAGAGCAATAGGGAAAAAAAAGTTGAATTCCTACAATGAACAGGGAAACCAAATAGAGTAATATAAACATAGTGATTTAGAAGGCTAGAATTATGAGGAGGGAGAGAAATAGTGAAGAGAGGGCTGAAAGAAAAAGAGTTAATATTAATAAAAAAAAAAGAAGAAAACAAGATAAATGGAATAGAAATTGACACCCTTAAGTTGTGGGCATATGAAAAAATGTTGTCTCTAAAAGCCACAACAGAAAGCAGAATGCCAAAAGATGAAAGAAGGATAGGTGATAGTTTGGAATACAAAATCAATATAGACAGAGAATGGGAAATTACTGAAGAAGAAGCCCAGCAAAGAAGCGACAAGCTAGCAGTACCTAATTTAAAAAAAAAATGAAAGAAAAAAGAAAGGGGGGTGGAAAGAGGAAAGAAAAGCAAGAGACAACAAATAAACAGAGAAAAAACCAAACAGCCACACAGGCAAGCAGTCAAGCAGAGCTAAGGAGGATCAATGATTCCCCTAGGGTTCACGTGGATCCTCTCTGTCTGCTTATGTTTATCAATCAATTTCCCCACAGGGTTCTATATGCAGGTCCTAAAACAGCTTTTAGCTATTGAACTAAATTAAAAAGAATTTATTTTTCATTTATCGAAGTGACCATCTCTTTTTAAAAATTTTTTGGTGAAATACAGGACCCAAAATAAGTCCTCCTCTAGACCACCCCCCTCACAGAGGGCTTGTGGAATTTAATCAAGCACATCCCTCTTCCTGGACTCCCCAGGGTGGCTAGAGCTATGATGTTAGAAGGTGGCCAACTCTGCTCCTTCTGGAGCCGAGCCCCAGCGTCACCAGGTTGCTGGGTAAATCAGCTTTCCTCAGCAGATTCGCCTCTCCTCTCAGCCTGGTGCTCTTCAAGTCAGCTTTTCTGCTCCCCAAAGCTATGAGTAGGTCCAGGCAGCCAAATCAATGTCAAAAAAAAAATTCCCCTCCCTGTCCTTCACCAGAACCCTCCCTCTTTTGGCGAGTGCACCCTCTTCCTGGCTCCACGGGGACTGGGGCTTATCCCTGGACAGCTAGGCAAATCAACTCCCTCTCCAAACAGATTCACCCCTCTCCTCCACTGGACCCGATTCACTCCCGCTGTTCTGTTCACCCAAGGTGCAAGGGGTTCCTGGCAGCCAAATCCCCAGAAAATAAAACTCTCTCACCCCTTTATCAGAGCCCCCCTCCGAGAATGCCCTCTCCCACTGAGCCCTGTCACACGGTTGCTGAGCCCTGGCTCTTGTGGCTCCAACCGGCTCCTTTTTCTTTTTTTTCCTGCTAAGCACAGGGCTCAGTCATCTTTGCCAACTACCACAGGCAGGCTTAAAACTCACGAATCTCTACTGTTCCATCCATGCCATCAATCTGCGCTTATAGATGTCCCAAGCTTCTCACTCCACGTTCCCACAGCACAGACCCCCGGGCAGGACCTCGTCCACAATCCGCTTTGCACTGGGAGCTTGCAGTGAGTGCCCGCCTAAACTAATACCATCTTGGAACCCATCAAGTGATTTTTGACAAGGGCATCAAGCATTTCCAGCTGGGCTAGAACAGTCTATTCAATAAATGGTGCTGGGAGAATTGGATAGCCATATCCAAAAGAGAGAAATATGACCCCTAATTCACACCTTATACAAAAATTACCTCAAAATGGATCCAAGACCTAAATATAAAAGCTACAACCATAAAACTCCAGAAAAAATGTAAGAAAACATCTTTAAGGTCTTGTGGTAGGTGGTAGTTTCTTAAACCTTATACCTAAAGTATGGGTAATGAAAGAAAAAATGATATCACACCTCCTCAAAATTAAACACTTCTGCATTTCAAAAGACTTTGTCAAGAAAGTAAAATGACTAATGTTTCAATAAGAGAAAATATTTGGAAATCACATATCCATAATGGGTTTATATACATGTTATATAAAGAGACCATATAACTCAACAATAAAAGAAAAGCAACCCAATTTTAAAAATGATCAAAAGACTTGAATAGACATTTTTCAAAAGAGGAAATACAAGTGGCTAAAATGCACATGAAAAAATGTTCAACATCACTAGCTATTAGGGAAATGCAGACCAAAACTGCAATGCGATGTTATAGAGTTGCCATTATTTTAAAAAGAGAAACTACAAGTGCTGAAGAAGACATGAAGAAATAGGAACAGTCCTTCACTGTTGGTGGTAATGTAGAATTGTGTAACCTCTGTGGAAGACAGCTTTGCAATACTTCAAGAATCTGAATATAGAATTGGCCTATGATCCAGCAATCCCCTTATTAGTAATATATTCATAAAACTGGAAAGCAAGGACACAAACTGACATTTGCACACCGATGTTCATTGCAGCATTCTTCACAACTATTGAAATATGGAAACAAACCATGTTTCCATCAACTGATGAATGCATAAACAAAATGTGATCTATACATACAATGTAATACTATTCAGATATAAGAAGAAATCAAATCAGGATATGTATGACAGCATAGATGAACCTTGAGGACATTATGTTGAGTTATATCAGCCAGATACAAAGGAAAAATGATGTATGATCTCACTAATATGAACTAAATATAATGAGTAATCTCAAGGAGGTAAAACTCTAGAGCACAGGTTACTAGGAGATAGAATGTAGGTTGAAAATGGGAGCTGGTGATTTGTGCAGAATTTTTAATAAGCCTTATTGTAAAGTGGAAAATTAATGGAGTTAATGATAACACATTATAGTGACTATAACTAATATTATAAATGTGCTGAAAGGGGTAGTCTATGAACATAAATGTCATTTGAAAGAAAACTAACGGATAATCTAGGGACTGTAACAGTGATTTTGGTGATGGATGAAGAATTTTGTTAATACTATAAAAAAGAATGTTCTTCTACAGAGTGTTAAGAATACACAGGAAAATTACAACTAATGTAATATATGTATGATAATTAACAGTAATATTGTAATATTTTTGCAGCAATGGCAAAGAAGATATTTTAACAATTTTTAGGGCCAAAAATGGGGGGTGTAAATGCGGATGGGATTTTTCCTTTTGGAGTAATGAAAACATTCTAATATTGACTTCAGTGATGACAGCACAATTCTGTGATGAAAATGACAGCCAATTAGTGTACACTTTGAATGGATTGTACAAGGCATTGGACTGTATAATAGAAAATCTTGTGGTGGACAAATAGACTGTTGTTATCAAAACAAAGGTGAAAATGTTCTCTCCTGAACTATAACAAATATAAAATACTAATACGGGGTGATAATAATTTATTTGGTTGGAGGAAAATACTCCAAATATAAAATATGGGCTATAGTTAGTATTAATATTTTGATGATGCTTTTTCATAGTTTTCCACAAATATTTCACAACAATGCAAGGTCTTGCTGGTGCGGTGATATATGTGAGACATGTATGATGAGATGCATGTTTGATTTTTACTACACATTTTTATTGATGTATATTCATGTATCAATGACACACTTCAATAAAATTTTTTATAATAAAAAAATTAAAAAAAGAAGATCTGGTTCTCTGGTTCTCTGGTTCTCACTAATAAAAGGCATGTGGTAGATGTGGTTTGAGTGTCCTTCATGTCACAGCAGTCACCTTCCCCCAGATCTGTCAAAGGGCACAGCAGAGATCCCCATCCCACTATCTCACCTCCTGAAAGTTGACCTTGAACTGCACTTGTTTGACCTCCTCCCACCCTTTTCATTCTTACCATTCTGTTTCAGGCTTGCATGTGCTACTTAAAACAGGTCAAGGATGGGTCAGAAGGCATACATTATACACTGAGGCTATTTGTGTGTGTGTTTGTGTGTGACTGTTTGTTAGAAAGGGTTAAGTGACAAGAAGCAGTACAGAGCTTCTCCCTGTCATTAGCAAAATACTCAACTCTCATTCTTGCATAGATGCACGAGGGCTTTAGGACTGATCGACCTAGTAGTGGTCCAGATGATGTGAACTTATCTGGCTTTCTTTTCTCAATCTCTCAGTGTTAAACTTTCACATACCACAGGGAATCATAGGAGGCAGATAGTCCTGGATGGGAGCAGAAAGGAACCCAGTACAGTGGGATTAGGAAATGGACTGCCCTCATTTAAATTCCATTCATAAGCATTCCACACTTTCTCTGAAGGTCCAGAAGAATCAGGCATTTGACCTGACCTTGAACTTCTATTTGTTGTCCTATAACATCGCTTGGAGAGTAAGTGAGAGGTTTAGAATCCAGCAGATGATCACTTCTGTTTGCTCATGAAGTGGCAGTTGGTTTTGTAAATTAGCAAGAAGCCTCTTCACTTGATTGGGGGCTTTCTTATTTCCATGGCAATGCTCTCTGTTATCCATTCTCTGCTTCTGTGAAGTGAGGTCCCTGGACCTGGCCAAGCTGGGTGTTTCTGAAAGCTGACAAGGTGAGAGGGAACCTTGAGGCCTGCTCTAGAATGTTCCTGCCACAGTTTAGCAGGGCTTATAGACAGAATCACCTGATCTACATGGAGTTTGGCTCCTTCTACACCTCAATTTCCCCTAGCTAATAAATGGATTGTAACTTCATATTAACCTGTTCTCTATATGGGTTATGTGGGTGTAGGCTGAACAGATGATAGGCCCTAGAGAAAGCTCCTGGAGACCCAGGACAGAGACTATGAGGAAAATCAGAAAATACTTTGAGATATATGAAAATGAAGATACATATTAAAATTACATGGATGCAGGAGGAAACAATCAAAGAAGGTATCAGAGTAGCTCAAGTAGGGTTCAGCTCTCTTGCAAAACAGGAGAGAAGGCATAAAAGTAGTCTGATGGAGCCACTTTGGGGACCTCTGCAGGCCAGGAATGTGCCATGCACTCACTCAGAGACAGTGAGACTAAAGAGAAAACCTTGAGTTGATACCCCTGCAAAGGAGAATGGCATCCATACCCCACCCCCAAGATGAACAGCCTCAGTAAAACCTGTGGCTGAGTAGCCAAAAGAGTGGGGAAGGACAGAATCCTCCCAGATAAGAGGGAGGGTCCAGTGGAGAACTGACTGTGGTTTCCCTTCTGTGAATCTAACATAATTAACTAGCTTGGAATTGGTAGTGGAAACTGAAGGTCTCATCTTCAAAGAAGTGTTTGCTGAGAAGCACCATTTGCTGGCCAGCTAGGAAATTGAGAAAGACAGACTGGCCTTTCCTGATTCTTTTCCAAGCAATGTAGACCTGATCAGACCCCAGTAGCAGCTCCCTGCCAGTTTTGACTACTTAAACATAACAATAATAAAATTTTAGAAAAAAACTTAAAATCAAAGAAGAGCTGTGAAATAAAACCACTAGTAAAGAGAGATTGATCAATAGAAAAAAACCATTAGTAAGCAGATTCCTAGTTATCAAGAAAAGATATCCAAACAGGAAGATGTGACCCTCACAAAAGAACAAGGTAAGAATATAAATAAGACACTGGATTTAAGACAACTAATAAAATATGTTCAAACAAACCTCCTTAATGAATTTAAGAAGATGAAGAAAAATATGACTAAAAAGCTAAAGAATATTAAGGTGACACTGTGTGAGCATAATAAAAAATTTGAATACCTGCCAAAAAAGTAAGTTTATAGGAATGAAAGACACAACAGATGAGATTAAAAATGCATTAGAGGGGGAGGCAGCTGTGGCTCAATCAGTGGGGCTCCCGTTTACCATATGGGAGGCCCCAGGTTCGGTTCCTGGGGCCTCCTGGTGGGGGCGGGCCCGCCTGTGGGACGTGGTTGGCTGACCCGGCGAGCACAGGCAGCGGGGGGGGGGGGGGGAAAAAATGAATAAATAAATAAAATCTTTAAAAAAAAATGCATTAGAGGAGAAGATGGCATTGGTTTAGGTGGGCACACACCAAATCTTTCACAGAGGATGGCTGATTGGGGACAGGATTCTGCCCAAGTGGGCTGTTCTGGGAACCCATGGGGCAAAGGCCTTTGGGACATTGATCTTGAGGGAGCTGGACAGGGAGGTGGATGACTCAAGATAAAACCGTGAGCTTTCCTGAGCTGGAAATTGCAGATAAGGACAGCTCAGCCCCACCCTCAGGGCAAAGGGCTAGGGCAAGCCCCGACTCCTGCCAGCAACATCATGAGAGGGAGTATTCTCTGAGAGCAGAATTATTCTGGCAGAGGGTGGAGAGGGGTTCCCTTTCCGTGGTTTTGTTGCCTGGACCCTCTTGCAGATTTGGGAAGTACACCAGCTGGCTTGAAGTGGTACTGGGCTGAGGGGAGAGGCAAATTTACTGAGGAAGCCTGATTTGCCTAGCCGCCCTAGGATATGGAGGCTTGGGTCAGGAGAGGGTGGAGTCAGCCAATTTTATAGTTCTGTGTTGAGGAGTATCAGAGTTTCATCTCCCCTGGGAGGGTCAGGCAGTGGGAAGTGTTTGATAAGTTTCCAAGAGCTTATTTAGGGTTCCCTCGACAGAGAGGGTGGTCTAGAAGAGGCCTTCTTTTGGGTCACTTATTTCTCCAAAACAAAACAAAAAGGTTACTTTAAAAAAAAATTAAACAGTTTACTTGTTAAAATCTGCCTCAAAACCTGCAGAGAGAAAGCTGCAGGATAATTGACTGATGAACACAGGTAAGCTGAAAGTCACCACAAAGTCCCAAGAAGGAACACTGTTCTTCCTTAGCTTTGTTTGACTGCTTGCTTGTGTGCTTGTTTGGTTTTTCCTTTGTTTGTTTGAATGTTTCTTGTTTTTCTTTCCTCTTTCCACCACCCCCCCTTCTTTAAATGAGGTGCTGCTAGCTTGTTTCTTCTTTGCTGTGCTTCTTCTTCCTTGATTTCCCATTTTCTGTGTATATTGATATTATTTACCAATGCTATCTATTTTCCTTCCAGAATATTTCTATCTTCTTCTTTCTGTTGTGGTTCTTACATTCCATCTTTTTTCATTTGTCCTCAGCTTCACGGGTTTTGATTTCTATCTTGTCTATTCTGTTTTCTTTTTTATTATTAACTTTTTCCTTTCAGCCCTTTCTTTACTCTTTCTCACTCTCCTCAACATTCTAACCTTTTAAATCATTCTATATATTTTTCTCTATTTGGTTTCCCATTCCATTGAAGGTACTCAACTTTTTTCCCCTGTTACTCTACACTGCCTACAGGAGTTAAATATTCATTTTACTATCTTATATAGACCCTCTTCAAAATTTTATCAATGTTACTATTATCCTTTTTCCTATCTATGTCTTTCAATTCCTCTGGCCCTAATCTATTCCCTTCAAGGGGACATATAAAAAAGCATAGAACAAGAAGAACAAAGTGTCAAAGACAAAACTTAACACACACAGAGAATCAACACCTAAATAAAACTCTAGACTAGAGAGAGGTTAATTAACTGAATAAACCCATCAAGATAGAATGATGACTAAAGGACAACAAAAAAATTAGAAACCATACTGAGAAACAGGAAGACATGGCACAGTCAAATGAACAAAGTAAAAACCAGGAAGAGATGTTGAACATCAAACAACTAATCAAAGCTGTTGAAAAAAATATAATGGACCAAGTTATGGAAGTGAAGGAAGAGATTAAGGATATTAAGAAGACACTGGGAGAACATGCTGAAGAAATTGTAAACATACATAAAAAGATAACAGATATTATGGTGATGAATGGCACAATCCAAGAAATAAAAAAAGATGCTAGAATTACATACAGCAGATTTGAACAGGCAGGAGAAAGAATTAGTGATGTGGAAGACAGTACATCTAAAATCAAATGGACAGTAGAAGAGATAGATAGAAAGACAGAAAAAATACAGCAGGGACTTAGTGATTTAACTGACAATAAAATATGCAAAAACACATGCATCATAGGCATTCCAGTAAGGGAAGAGAAGGGAAAAGGAACAAAAGCAGTGTTGAGGGAAATAATGGCTGAAAACTCCCCAACCCTGTTGAGGGAGATAGATGTATATGTCCAGCAAACACAGCACACACCAAAGAATAGAAATCTGAACAGGCCTACTCCAAGATAGATAATTATCAAAATGCCCAATGCTCAAGACAAAGAGAAAATACTCAAGGCAGCAAGAGAAAAGAGAACCATCACATATGAGGAAACTAAAATAAGATTAAGTGCTGATTACTATCTGAAACCTGGAGGCAAGAAGAGAGTGATATAGCATAGTCAAGGACTAAAAAAAAAAAACTTCCAGCCATGAATTCTCTATCCAGCAAAACTGGCATACAAAAATGACGGAGAGTTCGAAATATTCACAGACAAACAGAAATTAAGAGTATGCCAATAAGAAACCTGCATTTCAAGAAATACTAAAGGCAGTTTTACAGGTTGAAAGGAAAAAACAGGAGAAAGAGAGTTGGAGGAGAGAGTAAGAACAACTAAAAGACAAAGAGAGAAATAAAAACAACATATGACACACATAAACCGTAAGAAAAAGAAAATATGACTAATATAAGTAATTCCTTGAGAGTAATAAGACTGAATGTTAGTGGAATTAACCCACCAGGGAAGAGACCCAGATTGGCAGAATGCGTAAGGAAATATGATACATCTATATGCTTTCTACAAGAAATCCACCTTAGATCCAGGGATTCAAGGAGGCTTAAAGTGAATGGTTGGAAAACAATTTTATGAGCAAACAATAACCAAAAAGAACGTGAGTAGCTATAGTAATATAGGAAAAAATACACTTTAAATTTAAAACTATTGTAAGAGACAAAGATGGGCACTATATATTAGTAAAATGGGTAATCATTCAAGAAGAAAGAAAAATCATAAACATTTATGCACCTAATCAGGATGCCTCAAAATACATGAGGCAAACACTGGAAAAACAAAGTGGAGACATAAACACCTCTACAATTACAGTGGGGGGCTTTAATACACTGTTATCACCATTAGACAAAACATCTAGACAGAGAATCAATAAAGAAACAAGGACTCTGATTAATACCTTAGAGGTCCTGAATCTAATAGAAATATACAGAAAGCTACACCCAAATACAGTGGGATATGCATTCTTCTTGAGTGAACATGGATCATATCCAAGATAGACCACATGCTAGGACTCAGAACAACTCTCAATGAATTCAGTGAGATTGAGATTATACAAAGTAATTTCTCTGACCACAATGGAATGAAATTGGAAATCACTAAGGGCCAGAAAACCAGATTATGGAAGTTAAACAACACACTCTTAGACAAACAGTGATTCAAGGAGGAAATCTCAAAAGAAATAAGTAATTACTTTGAAATGAGTGAAAATGAAATCACAATATATCAAAACCTATGAGATGCAGCCAAAGCCATACTGAAAGGGAAATTCATAGCTATAAATGCATATATTAAAAAAGAAGAAACAGCTAAAATTGAAGACCTAACTGCACACTTGGAGGAATTGGAAAAACAACAACAAACTAACCCCAAAGGAAGTAGAAGATAGGTAATAACAAATATTAGAGCAGAACTAAATGAAATAGAAAATAAGAAAGCTCTAGAAAAAATAAACAAAATCAAAAGTTGGTTCTTCAAGAAGATCAATAAAATTGACAAAGCCTTAGCCAGAATAACTAAGAAAAAGAGAGTTCCAATATAAATAATTGCATATATAGTCATCTGGTATTTGACAAGGCCACTGAGCCCACTCAGCTGGGAGAGAATCGCCTCTTCAAAAATTGGTGCTTGATGAACTGGATATCTATATCCAAAAGAATGAGAGAAGAACACCATCTCACACCTTATACAGACATCAACTTAAGATGGATGAAAGATCCAAATATAAAAGCCAACACCATAAAGACCTTGGAAGATAATGTAGGGAAGCTTCTACAGGACCTTGTAATAGGAAATGGTTTCATGAACTTCATACCCAAGCACAAGCAGCAAAAGAAAAAACAAATAAATGGGATCTCCTAAAAATTAAAAACTTTTGGACTTCAAAGAATGTGATCAAGGAAATAAAAAGGGAACTTACCTAATGGGAGAAAATATTTTCAACCATATATCTCATAGGAGCCTAATATTCTGCATATATAAAGAAATCCTACATCTTGAAAATAAAAAGACAAACAACCCATTTTAAAAATGTGCGAGGGACCTGAAAAGACAATTCTCCAAGGAAGAAATACAAATGCCTAAAAAGCACATGAAAAAATGCTAGACATCACTAGCTATTAGGGAAATGCAAATCAAAACTGCAATGACATACCATCTTACACCCATGAGAATGGTGGCTATTAGAAAACTACAGACTATGAGTATTGGAGAGGATGTGGAGGAATAGGAACTCTTGTCCACTGCTGGTGGGATTGTGGAATGTTCCAGCCACTCTGGAGGACAGTTTGGTGATTCCTCAAAAAACTAACTATAAATCTTCTGTATGATCCAGCAATTCCACTGTGGGTATAGACTCAGAAGAAATGAAAGCAAAGACACAAACAGATATATGCACACCAATGTTCATAGTGGCATTGTTCAATTTTGACAAAAGCTGGAATCAACCCAGGTGCCCATCAACAGATGAATGGATAAACAAAATGTGGTACATATATACAATGGAATATTATTCAGCTGTAAGGAATAAAGTGCTAACACATAGGATAACATGTATGAATCTTGAAGACCTTATGTTCAGTGAAGCAAGCCAGGCATTAAAGGATGAACAGTACATAACCTCACTGATATGAATTAAGGAAATTGAGCAGTATCTGAGAACTATTGTCTGCAATATAGGTTACAAGAAAGAGAAAAAGAAGAGAAAGTTGTGAACCATCACCCGTAAGGACATAATCTATGGTAAAGTGATAGCGTGCAGTTGTGTATTGAAGGGATAGGGCAGGGGTTAGTGATATTATTGGGTTTGGGGTGCAGGGTTGACATGTGGGTAGATTGTGAAGGGTGGGTTGGAATACCCAAGATACTGGGGGGGTGGGAGAGATGAGAGAGGGAGCAGGTGAACAACGGGATTTGTGGGCATAATGTTGAAAGAACAGAGGTGGGAGTGCTCTTATGGCAATAAGACAAGGAAGTGTCACTGCCTGGGAGTTGTATTAGTCAGCCAAAGAATGCTGATGCAAAATACCAGAAATACATTGGCTTTTATAAAAGCTGTTTATTTGGGGTAGACGTTTACAGTTACCAAGCTATAAAGCATAAGTTTCTTCCATCACCAAAGTCTGTTGCTATGTGTTGGAGCAAGGGAGCTGCTTACCTTTGCCAGGATTCAGGCTTCTTGGGTTCCTTTCTTCACGGGGTGAAATTGGGATGTTAAACATAAGTCATGATTCCTCTACAATTCAGTAAATCTGCAGTGCATCCTCCATTCGATTTCAAAGTCTGAGAGTCATTCTTAAGATGATGGTTTCTTCTCCTTGGGACCACATGGAGATCCACCATTTCCACAGGCTTGTCCAAGGGCAATTTTCTTGGTTCCACCTTCATCAAGTATCCGGGTGTCAATCAAGCTCTGGACATCACTCTCCTAGAATTTTGGGGTGATTGCCACACCTTACCCAATCTTTGGGTTAGTGTCTTAGCTCCCTTAGTACAGGGAGGTGAAGACAATATTCCCCCTAACATTTGGCATACATGTTCAACCCTCTCAGAGCAATGAGTTGACCACCTGGCCTTCCCTAACCTTTGGCATACATGTTCAACCCTCTCAGGGCAATGGGTTGACCACCTTGCCTTCTCTAATCCATGGGGCACAGGAGCACCCCTCTCAGATATATGGGGTGTTGACCTGAACCACCCTAATCTTTGAGGAATGTGCACCACCCTCCAGGTACTGTGCAACAGCAAAACTCTTCCTGAACATTGGGTGGGAACATCCACCCTCTTCAACTGCTGGGGCAAACTCACCCTCTCTGCACCCTGGGGCATCAAAACTTTCCCAGAACATTGGGTAGGAACATCCACACTCTTCAATTGCTGGGACAAACTCACCGTCTCTGTACACATGGGAGGGACTCCTATCTTTGGCCAAGGCAATCTCTTATTTCCAGATCTCAGCTTCCATGTGTTTCTTCTTAAAGCTGTTTCTCCTTCTATCTTTCATTTCCATGTCCTTTTTTGTCCAAGATAAAAGTGGCTTTGTTCATACAGTTCTCTCAAAAACTTTGTTGGTTTAACATGCAGGAAGCAGGGATCCAAGCCATCAGACAGTAAGACTTTCCACAACTCTTTCCTAGATAAATGCATCTTCAATCCTGATTTACAAGTACCAGATTTAGCTAAGTCTTCAAATGGGGCACTATTGTCTGAGAGCTCAGTTTCCAGAAACTTGGAATTTCTGAGATCAGTTTCTGTTTTCTTTGTGCCCAAGAGTTCAGTCATTAGTGTGTTTCTTTCATCTAGTATTTTGCTATAAGCTGCAAGGAGAAGCCAAGCCACATTCTCTGAGTTTACCTTGGAAAAGTTCTTCAGTTAAATGCTCAGGTTCAACATTTTCAAATTCTGTATTCCATATAACACCAGGAGTTAATCTTGCTATGTTCTCTGCAATTTTAAAACATGGATTGCGTTTCCTCCAGTTTCCAATAATAGTTTCCTCGTTTACTTCCAAGGCATCATAGAAAGTCTCTTTACCACCCATATTGCTATCAACAGTTTCTTCAAAGTGATCTAGGCTTTTTCCATCAAGCATTTCAGAATTCCTCCAAAAAATACCCCTTATCCATTTATAAAACCTTTCCAACATTTTGGTAATTGCAAAAGCACTTCCCTACTCCTCAGTACCAAACTATGTATTAGTCAACAAAAGGGGTGCTGATGCAAAATATCAGGTTGGTTTTTATAAAGGGTATTTATTTGGGGTAGAAGCTTACAGTTACCAGGCCATAAAGCAAAAGTTTCTTCCCTCATCAAAGTCTGTTGCTACGTGTTTGGAGCAAGTCATCAGTTGACATTTGCCAGGGTTCAGGCTTCTTGGGTTCCTTTCTTCCCGGGGCTGCATTTCTCTCTGGGCTTAACTCCACTATTTCCTCCACAGGGTCAGCTCTAGTCTGAGGCTTTCTAGGCTCTTCCTCTCTATTTAAGAGAACTGTTAGGTGACTGGCTCATCTCTATCCCAGGGCCTTCTCTCCTTCCTCAAGACCAGGCTCCTCTGTCTGCTCACCTCCCTTGGTTCGAGTATCAAAACTCCAACATTAGAACTGCTTCAACCCTGTTCATTGTCATGCTTTTTATATTTGATTCCCACCCCACCAAGGGGTGGGTCTCAATGCCCTACTGATGTGGCACAACTAACACCCTAATCATAATTTAATCATGCCCAGATTAACAGACCAGTTTACAAGCATGATCCAATATCTATTTTTGGAATTCTAAATTATGTAAAATTGTCCAATGGCTTCAGGGGGTGTTGGTAGGTGGGGCATTTGAGACAGAGCACATCTGGAGCAGGCTTCTAAGGAGCGTGTGAGTGCTCATCCTGTCTTAATGTGTTGTATCAGTGGGTAGTGACCCACAGAATGAGTGGGAAGGAGAAGGACTCCCGTCTTTGGGAGGACTGATTCACTCAGAAATAGACAGATGGGCATATCTTAAGAGCAATGGTGGCTCCAAGAGGGGAGGACAAACCAGTGTGACAAGATCTCTTGATGCATTTAACTATGAATCTTGTCATCCAATGAGTCAAGCCAGGGGGGAGTCGTGGGGCCTGGGGGGATGGGAAGGAGGAAAAGAATAGATCAAACGGGGGGTATTTAGTGGTCAGAGGAAATGTTTTTCACAACCTTACAATGATGGACTCAGGACATGGTAAATATCATCAAAATTTATAAAAGTGTACGTTCTAAAATGTAAAACATACTGTAAAACATTGGCAATGTTTTGTAGGTATGTTTCACTATCTGTGTATCAGTTATAACAATGCTACCATTCACACACAAAAAGGTTTTAATATGGTTTGAAGAAAGTGGGAGGAGGTTGGGTATATGAGAGTCTCTTGTATTCTCTGTGGGACTTTGCTGTGACCTAAAATGTCTTTTAAAATTAAATGAAAAAAAGAGTGAGACACTGGGGAGTGAGGGGGGAAGGTGCCAAGGTACAGACTGGACAACAGGTATTGTATTGATAAAAGGCAAATTGTCAAAAAAAAATTAAATTTCTTTCCCATTTTTTGAATATCTTAAGCCTTTAATTTTATTTTATTTTTAGTTTCTTTTAAGTTTTCATGTATTTTAACTCTTACATTTAAATTTATCATTATTATTTCATTTTCCTATTAATTGTATTGGGTATTGTATTGGCTTCATCTTTAAAGGAGCTTTGGATTACAGAAGGGTTACAACTGGGGTTGGAGAGGATCATTGATGGGGGGTGTCAGGAATGGGGGGTGCATGGGAGGAAGTTCACCTGAACATACATACAAGGTATATAAAATTGTTTAAATGTCCA
The DNA here is from genome assembly GCA_026826555.1 of Tolypeutes matacus. Lineage (NCBI taxonomy): Eukaryota > Metazoa > Chordata > Mammalia > Cingulata > Chlamyphoridae > Tolypeutes > Tolypeutes matacus. Next base: position 104,134 of record JAKSZT010053823.1, on the reverse strand, counting down.
CAGGGCATGGTCACAGTGGGTGGAGAATTACTCAATAAATGAGAGAATACTGAATTCCCATCCTGGAGAGCTCTGACCCATTCTCTATGGGTGAAGCAACAGTCCCCCAAGTACAGGGGCAGTGACTGGTGAAGGATGATTACACACTGACAGGCCCTTAATATATGATGACTAGCCTTATGAGTCTTTTCTTTTGAAATTGAAACAGCCTATTGTTATGGTGTGCCTAAGGGTTGCCTCCTGAAAGCCTCCCTATTTCTCAAATGTGGCCTTTCTCTAAGACAAACTCAGCATATGAATGCATTACCTTCCTCACAGTGTGGGACATGACTCCCAGGGATGATCCTCCCTGGCACTGAGGGATTGCTACAAAGTGCCAGCTGGCACTGCAACTGGAAAAAGACCTTGGATAAAGGGGGAAAAGGTAAAGACAAATGAGTTTATATGGCTAAGAGGCTTCAAAATGCATCGGGAGGTCATCCTACAGGTAACACTCACATCTCAGTTGGATCTCATAGAATTCCAAAGTTGATATCACCCCAAATAGTGCGGCTCCTGAGGTCTCTGGAGATATGCTAGGGTGGATAGCAAGAGATTTTGGAGCCTTGCCAGTGGCCCGTACTTTGGAGTTTGTGCTCCTAAGAGTGACAGAATTGGGCTCAACTATGTCTTCCCTGCACATGGCTCATCTGTCCCTTCTTTTCAAATCTGTAATTGGTGTTGGAGTTTGTAGATGTATGTCCAGAGACTTGAGTCATTGGGCTGTCCATGTGCTAGCTGGACCCAGAACATCGGCGGAGCAGTAACTTCTATTCTACAGCTCATTGGACTTACCAAGGACAACTGGTGGGGATGATGATGGACAATGGCCATCCCAGGGAATGGAGAGAGTCTGCAGCTGCAGAGAGGATAATCCCATCCATTTTCACCATGGGAAGTTAACCCCCTCTCAGTTAGAGGTGGAGTGGACCTCACCATCCCAGACTCCTCAGGATGGGGGTAAGACTTACTGGTATTCTGCTATATACATATTGTGATTCTAGCAATGGAAGAAATTACAACATTGATGTGGAGCTAGTGGCCACTGGTGGCTCTGGGAGCAGGGAGAGGGAAAAGCAATTGTAATACAGGGGCTTTTTCGGAACTTGGGAACTGTCCTGAGTGACATTGAAATGACAGATATAGGACATTTTATATCATCATATAACATGCAGAACTGTGTGGGAGAATGTGTGGTCTACAGTGTGAACTTTGGTCCATGCTTAATGGCAAAACCCCAGGATGTGTTTATCAATTGCAATTAATGTGCCACATTAATGAAGGATGTTTATGTGGGAGGTTGTGAGAGGTGTGGGAGGTGGGGCGAATGGGAATCCCTATTTTTTTTTGTGTGTACATTCATGTAACCTAAGTATCTTTTAAAAAAAATAAAAATAATAAAATAAAAATGAAACTAGGAAAAAATAGAGAAAAAAGAGAATGAATTAAAAGGCCAGAAAGATGAGAAGGGAAGAAAAAAATAATAGAAAGAAAAAAGAGAGAGAAAAGAAAAAATGAAGACCTCAGAAAAGGTAGAATGAAAGAAAAGCAATAGAAGACAGAAGATGGAAAAATGAAGGCAAGAAAATATATGATGTAGGTTGAAAACATAAGTAAAAGAAAAAAGGATACAATGAAGAGGGAAAGACAATAAATAAATAAAACAAGAACAACAACAAAAACAGTCCTGGAGAATCAGCCTTCACTCTCAGGTCCCATGGGAGCTTCTCAGACTGCCTGTGCTGATCAAATAATCAGCCTGCAGCTCCCCTCTCCAGATGAGGTGCCTGGTTTTAGTGAATAAAATAAAGGAAAAAAGATTAGATAAAAAAAAGAGCAGATAAAAAACAAAACTAACAACAACAACAAAAATCTCAGTCTATACGTTCCCTGTCATAAGGTTCCAGCTGGGTGTCTGATAATCCTGTGGATCACTGTCTGTATCCCTTCTCTTGGTAGGTACTGGGAATCAATGCAGCGACCTCATATATGCAAAGCAAGAGTTCTTCCATTGTGCATTGTGGTGACATTTTTGTTCCAAACTATGGAATAGCATTGTCAATATATTACTACCACCTATAGCCCATAACTTACATTTAATGTATTTCTCCCCACTTTACCTGATGAGTAACACACTATATTAATATTATACATTTGTTATAATTCATGAGAGAACATTCTCATATTTGTCCTATTAACTACAGTCCATCTTCCATAATTTGATTTCCTGTGTTATACAATCCCATATTTTGTACAATCCATTCAATATGTACCCTCAGGACAGCTCATTTTCATCACAGAGTAGTGCTGTCATCATCTTATTCAATTTTAGAACATTTTTATTACTCCAAAAGAAAAAATCCTGTACCCCTTTATACTTCCTTATTGATATTCCTCAGAATTCATATAATAACTTCTTTGCCATTGCTGCAAAAATGTTACAATTTTCATAATCCCTGTTATCTATCATACATAAATTACACTCATTGAAAATTTCCCACTTATCACCATATTCTTAACATTTCTTAAAGAAGATTCTTATATTTATACTGTAACCTAAAATCTTCATCTCCTTTGTAAAATAAAAGCATTAATTTACTTATATGATTAATCACAATCTTCATTCCCCACCAAAATCACTGTTATACATTCCCTAGATTATTCTCTAGTTCCCTTTCCATTTACTTTTTTTTTTACTTTAAAAAACTTTATTAGAGAAGTTGTGGGTTTACCGAGTGAGTAATCATGCACAAAATAGAGGATTCTCATACACCACCCTACCACCAAAGATGTGGAATATTTGTTACAATTAATGATAGCACTTTTTTGTAATTGTAGTATTTTTTTAACAGTAGTTACAATTGATGAAAGATTATTAAAATAGTATGATAAACTATCATCCAGAGTTTACATTAGGTGTATTTTTCCCATATACCACCCTATTATTTACACATTGTATTAGTGTCATACATTTGTTATATAATTCATGAAATACATTCTTATACTATTACCTATAGACCATTATCTCCATTTACATTTGCACCCACAGATTATCCCTTTCAGGGACAATCTCATGTATAATCAGCAGTGTTAGTTACACCCACACTAATGTGTTACCATCAATTTTATTCATTTTCACACTTTTAAAATAAACCTTAAAATTTCTACATACAATGAGCATCATCTCCTATTCTCAAACCATATTCTATTTCCTAGAGACTTATACTCTAGAGTTTACCTCTATGAGTTTATTTTTCACATTTAGATCATATAAGTGAGACCATACAATATTTCATTGTTAAATCATACTGCAGTTCTTTATTCATATTCTTGAGGTACTTCAAAACTGTCTTCCACAGAGGATGCACCATTCTACATTACCAACAGTGAAAGAGTGTTCTTGTTTCTCCACATCCTTTCCAACACTTGTAGTATTCTGTATTTTAATAATCGCTATTATATAAGGTCAGAAATGGTATCTAATTGTAGTTTCAATATAAATTTCCTTAATAACTAGAGATGCTGGATAATTTTTCATGTGCTTTTTGGCCATTTGATTTCTTCTTAGGAGAAATGTCTATTCAAGTCTTGTGCCCATTTTTAAATTGGGTTACTTTTTTTTGTCATTGAGTTGTATGGTCTCTTTATATAAAATGGATATG
>JAKSZT010053822.1:0-22259 GCA_026826555.1 Tolypeutes matacus | reverse complement strand
GCTTTCTTCCCATTGCTGCACTGGTGGCCATGTTGCCATCAAAAGGGAAGAGCCTGCCCAAGAATTAGGCCTGCACAAAGGAAGGAAAGTCTGAAAGATGGAGAAAAAATTTCTGATGACATTGTTTGAGCACAATGCCTGGAATTAACACTCTTAAAAGCTCCAGGAAGGCAGGGACTTTGTACTCTTTTTTCACTGCTGATACTCATGCCTAGAACAGTGCCTGGCTCAGAGGAGACAATTAAAAATATTTGCTGGAAGATTAAGCCAATAAATCCACATATATGCATATGTATGTAACTGGTTTTTTAGGGGACTGAAACCATTGCAGTATAAATGAAAAATAATTCTGTTTTCCCCAAATATTGCTCGCTCATGTTCTCCATTTTTGCTGGTTAGCAATTCCTTTGAAGAATCTTGGCCAGATCCCATAACTTCCCATTTAGTAAAATGACCTAATGTTCGTATTTAAGACTGGTCAAGAACAATGTGCTCCCTACAATACTGGCAACCTTCTTCCTCTCAGTACTACTGCTGTATCAACGCAGCATGGGGAAGTGGTTGATAGTAACCGATCTGGTTCTGACTTCTTTCAGCAAGTGCTTCAGGGAGTTTGCAATTCCCAAACTGCTAGTGGCATATTAGGAGCTCTTTGAATTTAGAAGTGGGCTATTTCATATTTATGACCTCAGCTTTGGGCCTTCAGTATATTTCTAAAACAATGCAAAAAATCCAACTCAGCATCCTGTTTCTCAGGTTTGAGTTTGCTCAAAAGTGATTCCTAAGAATACCGTGTGTATAAGGCCAGTGACTAGTGAATGAGGATGGACCATTGATGCGCCCTTGATATTGATGACTGTACTTGTGAAACTTTACTGTCGAAATTGAAACTTAGACTAGTATTATAGGGTGCCTAAGAGTTACCTCCTGAGAGCCTCCTTGTTGCTCAAATGTGGCCTCTCTCTAAACTGAACTCAGCATATAAATGCATTACCTTTCTCCCAGTGTGGGACATGACTCCCGGGGATGAACCTCCCTGGTACCGAGGGATTACTAACAAGCACCAACTAGCAATGCAACTGAAAAAAGAAAAAAGGTGGAAAGGGTAAAGACAAATGAGTTTATATGGCTAAGAGACTTCAAAGTGAGTTGGGAGGTCATTCCAGAGGTTATGCTTATGCAAGTCTCAGCAGGATCTCATTGACTGCCAAAATAAATATTGCCTCAAATAGCAGAGACTTTCAGACAATATAGGCAGGGCAGACAGCTCAGGAGTTTGGTGCTCTGCCAGTGGGCCCTACTTGGGAATTTATGCTCCCGAGTGTGATAGAGTTGGACTCAGTTTTGGTTTCCCTACACATGGCTCTTCTGCCCCTACTATTTGAACCTATAGTTAGTGCTAGAGTTGATAGGTGTACGTCCAAGAGACTTAAATCTTTGGGCTGTCCATGTGCCTGGTGGGCCCTGAATCTCAACAGACTTGCAATACCTACTCTCCAGTTCACTGGACTCACCCAGGACAACTAACAAGGAGATGATGATTGACAACAACCATCCCAAGGAACAGAGAGTGTCTGCAACTGCAAGCAAGATAGATCCATCCATCTGCCCCATGGGATCTAAGCTCCCTCTCAATTAGAGGTGGAGTGGCATTACCATCCCAGAATCCTCTGGACTAGGGAATGAACGATGGACTAGAGTAGACTTACTGGTATTCTAGTATAGATTTATTGTGATTCTAGCAATGGAAGAACTTATATCATTGATGTGAAGGCAGTGGCCTGGAGGTTCTGAGGGCAGGGAGTGGGAAAAACAGGTGTAATAGGGGGAAATTTTCAGGACTTGGGAATTTTCCTGAATGACATTGCAATGACACATACAAGCCATTATATCTTGTCATAACTTACAATATTGTGCAGGAGACAGTGTAAACTACAATGTAAACAATAATCCATGCTTAATGGTAATGCTCCAAAATGTGTTCATCAATTTTAAGAAATGTACACTAATGAAGGATATTGTTAATATGGGAAAATGTGGGAGGGGTTGGGAGTGGGGCATGTGGGAATCCCCTATATTTTTAAAATAGCATTTATTTAATCTAAGTATCTTAAAAAAAAATAAAAAAGTTTATTTAAAAAAGTGATTGCTATAGGTGGGTATGAACTTGAAAGAGGACAGGATAACATTTTGAATAAATTCAGGGGTGTGAGCAATATGTGCCGGGTGGAAAGTAGGGAGTGGGGTAAAGTTAAAAGAAACAGGATCAGACTCGAGGATATTAAACACAAACTAAGGACTTTGGCCTCAATCTATCTAATAGAGTTTTAGGAAGATAAATCTGACTGTGGTGCGAAGGGTAAACAGGAGTGAAGAAAACTCAGAGGCAACTAGGCCAATTGAGGATCTCTTTCAATATTTCTGATTTGCAGTGCTGATTTATAAAAAAAAGGAAGAGATGAATGAAGAAAATGAAAACAAAGAATCTGATGTCCATAAAATATTTTGAGGCCCTAAATCACAAAGAGATGTAAACCTTTAAGGCATAAAGACATCTTGAAATAATAAAAACATATTATTGACACAGAGGCAGTCATGTTCAACTAAGTATAAATTCTACCACATAAGTAAGGAGTTATTTATAGGTCTGCATATTGAGTGTCCTAAAGCAATTTGTTCTTGAATGGGCCATAAATTGGTAGCAAGATTGATGGAGGTAGTTATTTTCCAACTTTATTTTTTTCCCCCAGTGGCTGAGCTGGTTTATTGAATGAAACGAATTTGAAATCTTTGTGCTCATCTCAAAGTGAAATCTGGGGGGAATGGGTTGTACTGTTTCCCATATACAAGGTCCAGGTTCAATCCCCAGTACCTCCTAAAAAAAAAAGAAAAAAATGTGAAATCTGGAATGTGAACCAATTTCTATTTGGCTTATATTGTTACACATTCTTATGCAATGGAAATTAAAAGTAGAAGAAAATCCAAGAAGTAATTTGTGAGTAATTTGCTTGAAAAGAATTATTTCCTAATCTGAGTTCAATATGATCTTCCCTGCTTAACTTTTATTCCTTGTTTTGGCTAATTGGAGAACAAAAGTTGCTCTTTAAACCTTAATACAAACAATTTCACCTCTAAATATTTCTAGTATAGTTTTCCTCTGTTACATAGAAGTCTGTGAAGAAAATTAAATTGGAAAGAGAATTCAGAAGAATTTGGAGACTCAATCACATCACATCACTGACATTGCAGGCATTCATACTATTTAAGGAAATCTTTTTATCCTCGATAGTTTGTCTTTGAAGATCACTACTTAAGAATGCATTCTTAGGCAAAATCTCAGCAATTCCTACTCTTTGGATCTGACTCATCATGGATACAATCTGAAAATTTAACCCCCCTCCTCCTTAGGTTACTGTATTTGCAAAATACATTTCTGTATTTATAGAATTTCAGGATGAGTAACTGTGATATAAATCAGAACCTATGGAGAGTAATTTTATATAAATATAACCAAAATGTATTCACACAAAGTCTTTTGTTTCACACATGTCTAAAGAGAAACTTTGCCTTTTCCATTTACACATTGACATTTGTTCAGATTCATCTTTGTTTTCCTAGTCATTCACAGGTTGGAAATTTTGGAATCATGTTGGTCTTCTCTATTCTTTTTTTTTTTTTTTTTTAAAGATTTATTTATTTATTTACTTTATCCATTGTACAAGCCTTCAAGTCTCTGAAACCATGAATCAATAAATTTCTGTTGGTGTCAGCCAACCCATTGTATGGTATTTGCTTTAGCAGCTAAGAAACTAAGACAGGACCTTACAAAGCATTTATTTATTTATTTATTTATTTATTTATTATTTATTTATTTAGACAAATCTATTTTATTGGTACATATTAACAAAGCATACAATTCATTCAATGTGTACAATAATAGTACTTGGTATAATCTCATAGTTGTGCATTCATCATTTCAATCATTATTAGAGTATTTTCATTATTTCAACATTAATAGTAAACAAAAAATGACAAACAATAAACAAGAAAATTCCTCACCTCTCCATCTCTCTGTTTCCACTTCTTTTTTATTTTATTTTATATATATATATTTTTTAAGAGGTGCTTAGATTACCGAAAATACTACACAGAACCCCCTGGGATTCCCATGTTGCCCACCCCCCACACCTCCCACCACGTCCCACACAAACATCTCCCACAAGTGTGGCCCACCAAACTCCATTCAACAGTGCCATCTCCTTCATAGTATTTTCTATAACTGCCTCATGATCCATGCCTCCAGCCAAGTCAAACCATTTCATGTCTACCCTCCTTATTTTGGCTAACAGTGATTATATGTGTAAGGAGGTCCAAGATAATATAAATGCAAGAACCACAAGTTTGCCAGCTGATCAAATGCTCTTTTGATTGAAATAAGATAACAAAGGACATAGTAAACACACAGATATTTTTTTCTTTCCATCTCCTCTTCTCTCTCTTCCTTCTTTCTTCTCTCTTACTCTCATAATAAAGAATGCCAAAATTGAAGAGCTAGAGCTTACTTTGATTCTTATGATAGCAAAATAGAAACTACAGGACATCATGTGATAGAAATTTTAAAAAGTTCACTTAATGTTTTTTCAGAGTTAAAGCTGTATTTGTTTTCTTTTCTGTTTAATAAATTTAAAGGCAAGTTGTCTGAAGGAAGAGGCCTCATTTGGCTTATCTTATGTTACATTACACATGACACAGTCTAGGGGTTTAGTGACTGTTTGTTAAATGAATAAAAGAATCAGTCAATAGAGACTGTCCTTTGTCAATGAGGTTGTAGCAGTCACAAAAAGAACCAATCCCAGAACTCCCTGCTGCACACGCTCTATTAAGAAGAGAAAAAAAAGAAAGGGAATATGGTGGAAATGGTCATTGTAGGTAGGTTTCCATCATTAAAAATTTTAAAACACACTTCTTTCTATACCTACATATATTATCAAGGAGCCAAAAATTAAAATTGATATCTCATGTTATTTAGCAATTATTATTAATACATTCCATGAGAGATGAGAGAAGAGTGCAAAAGTCTATCAGACCTGTTAACAAATCAAAAGTCAGCTTTCTGTTAGAAAGTTACTCTGAGTCCAGATGTTGAATTTAGCAGACAAAATATTTGAGGAAGTTATTATAAATCTGTTCAAAGAATTAAAGAAAAATATGATAATAATGAGTAAATACATAAGAAATCTTAATAGAGAAATTGAAATTATTAAAGTTGAAATTCTGGAGTTGAAAAGTACAGTAACTTAAATGAAAATTTTACTAGATAAGCTCAACAGTAGATTTGCGATAGCAGAAGAATCAGCAAACTCAAAGATGGATCAATAGACACTATCAAATCCAGAGTACTGAGATTAAAAGTTTGAAGAAAAATGATCAGAGCATCAAAGACCCATGCAACAATGGCAAGGATTTTAATACATGTTAATAGAAGTCTCAGAAGGAGAAGAGAAAGAAAATAGGTAGAAAACTATTTGAAGAAATAATGTATGAAAACAACCCAAATTTGATTAAACCACATACAAGTATTAACTTACAGATCCAAGAATCTCAACAAACACCAAATAGGATAAAAATAAAGAGAACCACATCTAGACACATCATGGTAAAACTATTGAGAGCCAAAAACAAGGAGAAAAATGTGAAAGCTGCAAGAGAAAAATGACTTATCATATATGGGGGAAACAAGAGTACAATGACTGGATGACTTCTCATCAGAAGCCAGAGGGTAGTGGAATGATATATTCAAGGTGCTGAAAGGAAAAAAATAAAACAAATCAGGTCAACCAAGAATTCTATATCTGGAAAAACTAATCTTCAAAAATTAATATGAAATAAAGACATTCACAAATAAACAAAAACTGAGGGAATTTGTTGCTATTAGACATACCTTCCAAGAAATAATAAAGTAGGTCCTTCAGGAAATGATACAAAACAATATCATAGATTTGCAGGAAGAAGAGGATAGGAAATAGTAAATAGGTGGGTAAATATAAAGGGCAATGTATATTTTTATCCCTCCTCTTTTCTTAATTTCTTTAAACATCATAAGATTGCTTAAAGCAATAAGTATATTGCTGTATTATTTGGTTTATAACATATATAAGTATAATATATATGATGACAACAGCATAAAAGAAGGAAATGGAATTCTGCTGGTGAAATGCTGCTATAATTTACCAGAATTAAATCAGTATTAATTTGAAGAAGACAGTAATAGGTTAAAGATGCATAATGTAACCCATAAAGCAGCCACACACACATATAAAGTCAAATTCTAAAAAAATCAACAGAAGGATTAAAATGGAACAACATAAAATATTTGTATAACACAAAGGAGGCAATATAGGAGATAAAGGGGGACAAAAAAGCATATAGAAAACAAATTCCAAAATGGTAGACACAAATCTAAGAATATCAATAATTACATTAAATTTTACTCGACTAAAAACGCCAACCAAAAAACAAATATTTAGGCTAAAAATAAGGATCCAAATATATTCTGTCTACAGGAGAAACACTTTATATTTGAAGACACAGATTAAAAGCAATTGGATGAGAAAAGTTATGTAAATAGTAACCATAAGATAGCTGGAACAGCTATATTAAAATAGCCATTAAGACAAAAAAATCACTTGATACAGAGAAGAATTTTTCTTAATGAGAAAAGGGTCATCAGGAAGCTATAACAGTTATATACTATATTTACACCTAATGACAGAGCCCCACAATAAATGAAGCAAAACTTGACAGAATCAAAATGAGAAATTCAACAATTTTAGTGGACTATTTCAGTATTTCTCTATTATTAATTGATAACATGACTAGACAGAAAAACAGTAAGCATATATAATATTTGAACAACCACTATCAAACAACTATAAGACTTTTTATCTAACAACAGTAGAATATACATTCTCTAGAATAGAGCATATACAAGGTCATAAAACAAGTCACAATAAATTTATAAGGATTGAAATCATACAAAGTTTGTTCTCTGAACGCAATAGAATTAATTTAAATATCAATAACAGAAGAAATCTGGGAAATTCTCATATATTTGGAAATTAAACAACATGCTTCTGAATAACTTATGGGTCAAAGAAGAAATCACTAGAATTATAAAATATCTTGAATGAATAAACATAAAACCACAACACATCAAAATTAATGGAATACAGGTAAAGCAGTGCATAGGGGGAAATTTATAGCTTTAAATTCTTATTTTAGAAAGGAAGAAAGATTTTAAATAAATTGTCTAATAATTAATAAACTTGGCATCCACTCTAGGAAACTAGAAAAAGGAGAGCAAATCAAATCCAAAGTAAGCAGAAGGAAGGAAATGATAAAGAGCAGAAAATAAATGTTTAAAAAATAGAAAATAGTCATACAGTAAAGAAAATCAATGAAACTGATAGTTCTTTGGATAGAGCTATGAAATTTATAAAATTTTAGCAAATGACCAAGAAAAGAAGAGAGATGAAAATTATCAAAATTAGGAATCAGAGAAGGAACATCATATGAACCCTACAGAAATTAAAAGATTCTAAGGAATATTATTATTATTATTATTATTTTTAAAGATTTTTTATTTATTTATTCATTTATCCCCCCCTTGCTGCCTGCGCTCGCTGGGTCAGCTAACCACGCCGTGCGGGCGTGCTTGCCTTCACCAGGAGGCCCCGGGAACCGAACCCAGGGCCTCCCATATGGTAAACGGGAGCCCTACTGCTTAAGCCACAGCCGCTTCCCCTAAGGAATATTATGAATGACTTTATGATAACAATTTGATAACTTAAATGAAATGGACAAATTCTTAAAACATCAGAATTTACCAAAAATGACTCAAGAAGAAATAGAAAACCTAAATAGACCTATGTCAAGGAAATAAATTAAATTATTAAATTGAGTTATCAATAATCTTACCACAAAGTCCAGGCCCAGATGGCTATACTAATGAATTCTATCAACTTGTAAGGAATTAATAATACTTCCTACACAAAAACTTTTAGAAAATAAAAGAATAAGAAACACTTTTCAGCTCATTTTACCTTTACAAAGATACCACAAGAAAACTACAGACCAATATACCCAATGAATATAGATGTAAAAATTCTTAACAAAATAATAGCAAATTGGCCAAGTAAGATATAAAAAGGATTATACACTATGACCAGGAATGCAGGTTGGATTAACATCTGAAAATCAATAAATGTAATATACCATATTAATAGAATAAAGTAGGGATTAGCAAACTATGGCCTATGGGTCAAATTTGGAATGCCTTTTGTTTTGTGAAAAAAGTTGAATGACTACCAAATGTGCATGCTTAGCATTGGGGATCCACCATGAAGAAAAAATACTTCTGTCCTCCTGGTGTTTATAGTTAAGTGGAGAAAGCAGAAGAATAATCATAGAAAGAAATGTATAATTACAAATTCTGATAGGTACTTTAAAAGAAGTGCAGGAGGTATGAGTGCATAAAGATTTGACCTGATTTCAGGGTCAAAGACTTTTCTCAGCAAGTGCCAGAGAAAATGCCAGTTGGGCAGCATTTTGAAAAATGAGGAGTTACCTAAACACAGAGACAGGAATAGCATTCTGAGCATGTTCAACAGCCTAGTGTAGGAGAGAATGATGAGAGGTCAGTGTGGCTGAAGTCCACAAAGCCAGGGACGGAACAATGGGTAGTAGCAGTCCTAGTAGTAATCTGGGTCCATGCCACCCGGGGCTTTACAGGATTTGCTTAGGATTTTAGATATTTATTATGTGGTCAGTGGGGAGCCACGGGGAGGAAGATTTAGGAAAGGAAGTGTGACAAAATCAGATTTGTATTTTTGAAAGGTCACTGGGGACTGAAGTGTGGTGGAATAAGGGTGAGAAGCAGGGAGACTATTTAGAAGGCTATGGCAGTATCCAGATGAAAGATGAGGCTTGCAACAGGGTGGTAGCGGTGTAGACCCAAAGAAGTGACTGAATTCAGGATGTTCTTTGGCATGTAGGGCCCATAGGACCTGAGGATTAATTGAAAATTTAACTAGCTCAGTAATCTCACAAAGTCAACTACTCTTTCCATAAATATCAATTGATGGGTTTATTGAGAAGTTGCAAAATTTCACCTTGGCAAAGACCCAAAAGCCCTTACAGTGCACCCAGCCCACCGCGCATTCTAGCAGCGCAAAGCACGTGCACAAAGCCCAGTTCCCCAGCCCCTGTTAAGAGGCACCAGCGACTTTATCCCCTGGGAAGGCAGTGGCATGGAACCGCACTGTTTCCTGGGCAACGCCATTGTCAGCAGCTCTGGGCGGGGGAGGGGTAACTAAGGACAACGGCCGGAAGAGAATTCCGGAAGAGAGGGAGAGTCACAGGGGAAAAATTGGCTGCACGTGCCGCGGCCTCGGCCGTAGAGGGTGATTCGAGGGCCGGCACGAGGCGAGAGTCGAGGGCGGGAGGGGCCATAGAGAGCACCTATGATTGGCGGGCCAGGGGTGCCGGGGCGCTTGTGATTGGGCGAGGCCAAGACGAAGGCTGCATTTTTGAACCGCGTAGGGTTCTGGGTAGCAAAGGTCTTGGAAGGGTCTTAACCGAAAGGGGGAGGGGGAAGGCCGCCAACAAACGGCTGAGCTCACAATCCCAGCTGGGGCCAGGTTGGGGCGTCCCCCTCCCCCCATGGAGAGAGCCAGGCCGGAGCCGCAGCCTCAGCCGCGTCAACTGCCGCGGTCTACACCGCCGCGCCCGTTGCGCCCCGCTCCGCCCTCGCTGCCGGTCGAGGGCACCTCGTTTCGGGCAGCGGCCGCCGAGCCTTCTCCGTCGCCGCCCGCCCCGTGCGCGGCCGCCATCGCTACCGTGGCCTCGTCGTGCTGGGACGCCCAGGCGTCGAGCATACAGCCGGCGGCACGGCGGCTGCTGCAGGTGAAGCCGGAGCAGGTGTTGCTGCTGCCGCCAGGACCAACACCGTCTCAGGCCCGGGACGAAGTCGCCGCCTCGTCCGCGCAAGCGCGGCTGCTGCAGCTGCGGCCGGAGCTTCTGTTGCTGCCGCCCCCGCCCGTGTCCGAGGGCGTCCCCTGCAGGCCCGAGTTGCACCCGGTGCAAGCCCGGGCGCTGCACGTCAAGGCGGAGAAGCAGGATACCGGGCCGGGCTTGGATCCGTCGGTGGGACCTCGGAGGGCCGTCGAGACGGGCCTCAGGGCCTCCAGGGCGACCAAGGTTGAAGGTCCTGGGCCCGCCCTCGACAGCCGCGGAGGGGAAGAGAAGAAGGGCAAATTGGAGACAGAGGAAGTCATGAGGGACTTAGCGAAAGGCGGCGAGGGTAAAATTCTGGCGGCCATCAGAGAAGGAGTCATCAAAACCGAGGAGCCCGAGAGACACCGTGAGGACTGCAGGCTCAGTACGGAGCCCGCGTCCAATGGTCTGGTCCATGGCAGCAAGGAGGTCATCCTGGCCCAGCCATCCACCGCCTTTGGGTCTCACCAGCAAGACCTCAGGATCCCTTTGACTCTCCACACCGTCCCCCCTGGGGCCCGGATCCAATTTCAGGGACCTCCACCTTCAGAGCTGATACGATTGACCAAGGTCCCCCTGACACCAGTGCCTATTAAAATGCAATCCTTACTGGAGCCTTCTGTAAAAATTGAAACCAAAGATGTCCCGCTCACCGTACTTCCCTCAGATGCAGGTATTAGACAGCAGGGGAATCTGGTTTTCAAAACTTCGTCTATGTTGCCCCATAGATGACATGTCAGCAGTTCAGAAGCCTATACTAGGAAAATAAAATCATGGAACTGATTGTTGTCAGGGCAAAGTCTTCACAGGTATCGCTTCTGATTGACTTGTACATATAACAATAAAATAACAAATGCACGATTCCAAAATATTTTTAAAAATCCACTTTTAAGTCCCAGTAAATGATGAAATTTAGATATGACTAATGTTTATACACAAAATATAAATATTCTTGTTAAACAACACAAAACTCAGTTTATATCCTACAAACGACATTTAAAACATTATACTAGAGTAGTAGTATACTTTTACTTGTATCAAGAAATGGAAGAAAAAGTGGCACTTAATGAAGAAAAATGGTTAAAATTAAAGTTTATAACCATTATAGAAGTTACCTTTTAAAAAATGATCAGTAAACATTTTTCTAGAAGAAAACATTTTCTGATTAATGATCAAATTTAACACTTTAGTATTCTTTTAAAAGTTAAGGGCTTATAGAAATATTTTAAATGAAAATACTATAGAATAAGTTAGAAAAAATTCAAAGAAATGACTATAGTTACAGCAGGGATAGCTACAAATAAATACTTTATTTCTATCTAGTATTTCCAAATATGTAGTTAGCAAATTCTTAGTTTAAGTTTCCAGTTCACACAGAACACTGTGCCTATAAATATCTTGGAAAATCATATTAATCTTCAGCTCACATTTTCATTAACTTTTGTATTGTTTTGTTCTTTTCTGAACTTCCCCTTTCCTCACCTTTTGCTTTTATCTTTGTTTTTAATTTTTTTTTCATAATCTAATAGAAGGAAAGGAAAGCTTTCTTTATACCACTTATTTAATCCGTTGCAGTTTTTTAATTTTATGTATCAGGTAACCTTATATAAAGAGAAACAATACAGAAGGTATTTATTTATTTATTTACTTACTTAGGCGGTACCAGGGATTGAACCCAGGACCTCATACATGGGAAGCAGGTGCTCAACCATTTGAGCTACATCTGCTTCCCTAGACATTTTTTTTTTAAGATCTTTTTTTTTTTTTATTCTCCCCCTTAATTGTTTTTTTTTTTGTGTGTGTGTTCACTGCTCTTTGTGCCTAGACATTTTTGATGAATACATAAGAGATGTGAATTTAGCCAACTCCCTTATTGTAATTTGAACTGGTACTGTGACTCTCGGCAGGTCACTTTTACTATTTTTCTCTTATTTTTTGCCCAGGACATGGAACTAGTTTTAATCTCCTCAGCAGGACCTTCGCCGTCATAGTGAAACACAACCAATATAGTATTACAATATTTGCAAGTATTTTTGTTTGATAGGTATTACTCATGTGAAGGAGTTCCTTTAAACGATTAGGCAGCACCTACCTAGTGGTCTTGAATAATTTAGGTCTTGAACAAGCCATCATTCCTGCCCTCTAGTGATAGAATATTTTTAATAGGAAATAAAGTAAATGTTAATTTTTGAGGTATTAAAATAAGAGCTTAAAGAAGTACAACAGTTTATTGTGTCTTCAACTAGCGAATTATTTTCTTTGAAGAAAAGGAGAGTCATTCTAAGCTACAGTTTAGAATGCTGAGTTCAGGGGTTATGAGGAATTCTGGAATATCAGCAGTTCTTTGGCTATATTGAAGTGTGTATTTTCTCCAGATAGTTAAAAAATAAATATAGATGGAGGTGCACTTCACTTTAAAATTGTGTGTGTGTATCACATTAATTTAGTCTCTTAATTTTTGTCATGTAGGAATACCAGATACTCCCTTCAGTAAGGACAGAAATGGTCATGTGAAGCGACCCATGAATGCATTTATGGTTTGGGCAAGGATCCACCGGCCAGCACTAGCCAAAGCTAACCCAGCAGCCAACAATGCAGAAATCAGTGTCCAGCTCGGGTTAGAGTGGAACAAACTTAGTGAAGAACAAAAGAAACCGTATTATGATGAAGCACAAAAGATTAAAGAAAAGCACAGAGAGGAATTTCCTGGTAATCAAACGAAATGAACAAAGCCTTTTTCTAATTTCTTTTAATGTATTTAGGTAAAGATTAGGCTAGGTTGAAATTGAAAGGCAAAGTGTGTGATTTTTTTCTAAACTGCTGTGTGCAATAAAGGGAATAGTGGCTAATATTATAGAAATGATTGAATTGATAGTGGGCATAAGTTTCCTTAAAGAGCACCAAGCAGGGGATATCTGGTCTCATATTTATCAACTAATACAAACCAGGAGATATACAGTTTTACTGTGGTTTTGATTAAATATATACTTAATGAAATGCCAGGGTTTTTGCTTAACTCCTAGTTGTTTTTACTTTCAGACACATGGGAACATATAATAAAGTTCTCTTAAATTTTCATTTGGATGGCTAGGAAAAGCTGAGATTTATTTCTAGGCTATAATTTTGCAATGTGCTAGAAAATGAGGTGTCAAATCATAGCAACAGAAAAAACTATGAAGTTTTAAAGACAGTGAGAATGCACAGATTGGCACCATGCTCCATTTTAATATTATATGGCCTTCAGAACATTGTCCCCTTCCAGTTGCTGTATTTATCCCAATCATGATATAGTTTAGAATGAGTCGGAGACCTCACGAGCAGTGAGGATATTAAGCTTAAGCTTGGGTAACCTGGCCAACAGGGCTGCATGGTGGGAGAAGAAATTTTTTTTTTCCTGAAATATGAGCAGAGAGGTTCTAGGGGGAGGATCAAAGGCAGCAAGTATAGGGAACCAGTGATTTTTTTGGTTTTATAGTGGCTACAACTGCTGTAATCGCATCCTTAGGACTGTGGAAGAAAATTGAGTAGCTTGTAGACTTGGGTCTAGGAGGGTGACTCTTACTGAACCAGGTATAAAAACAGTAACTGGTCATTAGTGACCATTGCACTGTAAGATTCAGGCAATTGTATCATAGAAAGTGAGGAGACAGGAGTTGATGAATAATATCTTACCAGGCTTCTTTTTATTGATGAGGAAAGGACTTGGGATTCAAGTTAAGTGGCTTTGATAATGATTCTATTGCAAATTCAATGTGTCTTTGGATATAAGACATTTGATCTTGCTCTTCAAATTGTGGATTACAACATTGGCCACAAATTAGGAGATAGAGGGATGTGTATATTAAAATGCACAGTGGAAGAGTCTTTCACAAATAGTATCATAGAGCTGGAAAAGATACTTTAGACAATAGCTTATTTTTTTAAATCTTTGATATGCTTTGTATTTTTAATGTGAAAAGAACTATTTAAAGGCTAAAGGCTAAATAGGGTCTATACATTTAAATTTAAAATAGCCTGTCTTCTTCTATAGGTTGGGTTTATCAGCCTCGTCCAGGGAAGCGAAAACGCTTCCCTCTAAGTGTTTCCAATGTATTTTCTGGTACCACACAGAATATCATCTCTACAAATCCTACAACAATTTATCCTTATCGCTCACCTACCTACTCTGTGGTTATTCCCAGCCTACAGAACACCATCACTCATCCAGTTGGTGAGTTAATTTTATAGTAGATTACTATTTTTTGAAATAAGTGCATGGAAATTTTACCTCTTAAGTAGAAATTTCTTTTCTGTTAGACTTAAGAATTTAAAACAACAAAATTAAGAAAATCAAGACAGAAAGTGATAAAATTAAATTGGAGAAGGAAAAGTTTCAGTAGATATCAAAGGACTTGGTTTGCAAGAGTAGCAAACATTCCATGAGTAAAACCTCAGACCTTTTAAGCAAATCAGGATGAGCACATAGATTAGGCAGATACTGCAGGAAATGATGGAAGTAATTCAATAGGAAATAGAAGTGTCTTTTACTCTTCAGTCTGAAAGAATGCCTTGTTAATGGGGTCATGAGTCATTTAGTTATGATTGATCTGTTAAGATCATTCCCTCCCTGCTCTAGAAAAGCAATGGAAGTAATCTAATTTCTACCGAATATTTTTTTGGAGGTTCATTATATTGTGTTTCCCTAGATCTCTCCTCTGTTATCAATTCTTTACAACATTTTTGTCTTTTGCTTTTAAGAACCCAAAATTGAGACCCTAGATAATAACTTGTTAAATGTAGTGCTATCCATCATTGGTTTGTTTTTCCAGAACCAATATCTGGCAGCTGACAGTTTTATACAATAATAATAATTTTAGAAAATTTGAGCAAAGATATTGGGTAGGTAGAAATTGGAGATTTGCTTTCTAATGTTGGTGGGGTTCTTGAATCCATGATGTTGTGTTTAAGTATGGCAGGCAGAATTATAGGAATCATTTCAGAGTGGTACACAACAGGAAACAAATCTAAGGCAAGATGATTTTTTGTTTGCTTTATTTATAGTATCCCTTATATCTGGTTATATCTAGTGTTAGAAAAAATTCCTTTCTTGAATCTCAAATGATGAACAGAGCTCATCTAATTTGGGAATTATTTTCCCAGATATATATTTTAATACTTAATTAATGATGAGATTTATCTGCTACTATGCTCTCTAAGTAGTTAGGTATGTTTTTCTCTTACAAAAAATCACCAGCTTTTCAGGTGTAGAAAATAGGCTCATCAGATCATAGTGCACAACATCACTACTTCCTATAGTTCGGGGTTCTGTTAATGCTCCAAAAATACTCTGGTAGAGATGCCATTTGTTCCTAATTGATCTAATACTCTCTCAATTCTATTTTGAGTTTCTCTACAACTCTTAGGTGAATGCCACCCAGTCCTAGTGATTTATTTATATTCATTTTGTCTATTTGAATCAGAACATTTTGTGAACTTGCATTACTGTTGTTGTTCCAATATTCTTAACCTATCTGCTTTGAAAATTAATTAGGGTTCAGAAAGCTTTTGAAGTTCTTATTTAGTAGGAAGGCGTTTATTGGATCTGTTTTCCTTTCACTTACCTTTTGTACTGTAATGACTTTAAGTAATTCCACTGATTATTCTCTTCTTGCTTTAAAGGTATTTAAAGAGTCAAGTAGTATTGACTCTAGAGTCTCTCAGATGTGACTCCTTCAATTTTCCTTTGGAAAATTTCCTGGATCTTATTGGCATCTGTCTTACCACTTTTGGTGGGTGTCTCTGTTTTGCACATTTGGATAAGTTTTTTTTATTTTAAAAAGATACCTTTCCCTTTTGATGGCCTTTCTTTGATTTTGCCACTTAGCCATAGCAACTTTCTGATTTTGAGGCACGTTTTTTTTTCTTCTGGATTTTTAGTATTATCAGCTTCATTTTTCTAGGAACTTTTTATTTTAGCCATCCCTATTATCCTTCCCCTCCCCCACCCCCCCTTAGCCAGTATCTATACTTTCAAACATTAAATAACCCCAGGGTAGATTTCTTTTGCCTTTTCTCTTTAGTCAGAATCTTAAATTAAAATATGTTGTGATCACTACTGCATAAAATTTCATACATAGAATTTATAAATTTTCTAGTAGTCTTTCTCCATCAAGCTTATTTCATTTTACTGTTTTTTTTTTTTTTCCTACTAGACCTTTTTATTCTAGTAAGCAGTCATTTGTCCTGTATCAGAATCTTCCCATCAAAGTTTTATCCTATTACGTTATTCAATCTATTTGGAATCTGCCAATGTAATTTGGTAATCTTTCTCTTTTTGGTGAATGTTTCCATTTAAGATATCTTTTAGTCTAGAGTAAATTCTAGTGCTACAATTGGATGCTTGCATATTTGCCCCCAACCCCCACTACCTAACATTTATTAAGTACCTAATATGGGTCAAACTATGCTAGGGACAGAAAACAGAAGTTTTCGTTGTCTCTGCTGTCAAAGAGTTCAGGAGATGGTTGTAGAAAGAAGAGAGAGAAATAAAACTATTTTTACTATTTCTTTGATAGAATATGTAATACCTTTCTTGTCTGGTATTATTTTTATGTCCAATGCATTATGCTTACTCTGTCTCTCACATTTAATGCTACAGCCTCATCTCTTTTCTAGTTTCTGAAAGAACTTTTAGCATGATAGTAAAGAGTTCTCATTAGATGCCTTTAATCTATCAAATGCCTTTGATGCCAGTTATGCCAGGATCCTTATTTTATGTTAAGCATTCAGATTCCTTTATTCTATTTTAAAAGGCTTCTAGACCTTTGGTGAAAGTTATATATATATATATATATATATATATATATTTTTTTTTACCGGGAGGTCCCGGGAATTGAACCCGGGTCCCTCCATATGGGAGACGGACGCCCAACCAGTTGAGCTACATCTGACCCCCAGTTATATTTATTTTAGCCTGGCTTTTAAATGTCACTTTGTACATTTGCTAATTTTCTGGTTAGATTATTTTATCTATATTTTACTTCTCAGGCCTGAATTTGGTTTTCCTTAGCAGATATTGAATAGTTTGACATCTTTCACGCTTCAATTTCTCTAAATTTTTAGGTATAAATGATAATCACTATGTTAATTTTTTGGTAATAGATATATGTTGACATTTTTGTTTATATACCTCTTCTTACTTAAACAAAACAAGGCAAAAACCTCCATGATTCTGATTTTGTTAAAATAAAAAATGTAAAATAAAATAAAGGTGTCTTTCTTGTCCCTGCTTTAGGTCCATTACAGCACAGTGTTATGTCCATAAACTCAAAAATTCCTTTAAAGGTGATATAGATCTTTATTGCAGGTGTTCTTGAGGTGGCAGGAAAAGAAGAATCACATGGCTCAACATACAGTAAGTCTTCTTGGGGCTCCTTTCTCTCTTCTCATTATCTTTCTCTCTTCCCATGGTCCCACTTTTCTTAGCAATTACCTAACTATTTTTCCCAATTTTCCATTCCCTACTTCTCTCTCTGTCTCTTGCTCTATTTCTCTCTCTTCTTCCTCTCTCTGCCCGTTTTTCTCACCCCAGCCACATGCTGGTCCTTTACTTCTTACTGCCTTTACACAACTTATTCTTGTAGAGAAATTTGGTCTATTCTCAGTTTCTTTTCATCTTTGCTCCTACACTTTAAACCAGTAACACAACCAAAGTCTGGTTGCACCTTTCATCCATTTAGCACATACAGTGGATTCTTCCTCTTTGGGAGTGGGTGGTGGAGATTTGTAGGAATTGCTTAAAAGTATAATTTTTTTATTTTTTCTCATATTCTTGTCATACTACACTAAAGATCTGAAATTATTCTCTTGACATCATGTAATGATTAGATAATGCTAGCTGCTTTAACAAGAACCAAGACATAATGGTTTGAAAACAATTAAAGTTTATTTTTTACCCATGTAAAGTGAAAAAATGGGTGTATCTGGTCAGTAGATGTCTCTCTTCCAAGAGGTGATTCATGGGCCCAGGCTTCTCCTACCTTGAGGCTCTGCTGTCTTCAATATGTGGCATCCAAGGCCACTGTACTAGTGTGACTGCAGAAGAGGAAAGGGCATGGAAGATCATGTGTGAGAGTTTTTTATGAACCAATCCCAGAAGTGGTATACATCACTTCTATTTACATTTCATTGGGTAGCCTTTAGCCACTCCTAACTGCAAGGAGGTTGGGAAATGTAATCCAGCTGTGTGTTAAAAGTAGAGGAAACAGGTAACTGGCTAGTCTGTACCATACCTTATATTAGATCTCTGCCTTTTCCATAAATCTTCTCTATTCACTGACAGTTTATCAGAGGTAACTGGATTTTGTAGGCTTTAACCTCCTGTTTAGCATTCTAGATTTTTGACATTTAGGACATCTTCAATGTACTTCCATATAACTCTCTAAGTATCTGATGTTTAACTTCAGACCAAAACATTACCTGGCACATATTATTTGCTTAATGAATATTTGTTGAATTAAATGAATGCATATATATCACGTCATGCCTCATTGCCTCCTTCCTTTTATAGGATTATCTTTGGTATAAAAGAGCATTTGTTATCAGCTAAAAGATGAGTCCCTTCCTTCTTCAAAATTTTAACCGAAACTTCTTCAACCATTCTGTATGGATTCATGTAATTTATGTTTCCTTTGCCTGGAAAGAACCATACTTGTTCACTGAGTACTAAGAGCTTATTTTACTAGGTATAGGAAAAAGAAATCTGTGTCAAAAGTAGACTGTAGGTGTAGATATCTGATATCTTGAGTACAGTCATGATTCATTTAATAAAACTTTGAGAATTTTTACAAGTCATCTTGGTTTCATAATTATTTAGAGGAGGTTTAAAACTCCTTATACAAAATTAGAAGTATCTTAACTAAAGGCTCATTCTCTTTCTTTCATCCAGTCATACCTTTCTTAACTATTATTAACCAGGTTCAATGCTAAATACTGGGAATATAAACATGAATTCCTGCTCTCAAACTCCCAGTTTGGTGATAGTAGTGTGCAGACATGCAAGTAATTATACAAAGATTTACACTATTTCATGATAAGTGATAGACAAGTTTCTGAGAGATCATGGAGGAGGGAAATTCACTTGTGTTTGATAAACCAGAAAAGGCTTGATCCCGGTCTGCTCCTCACAGGTGGGAAAGCTAGTCCATGTAACCCCATCAACTAAGAGACAGGACAGCTTCATTTAGAACTGGCTTCTTTGTTGCCTCTACTACACAAAGTCAGAAGCCATCTTGAAAACGATAACATTCTTTAAATCCCTACTTCCAAGTTTAACAGGGACTATCTGATATATTGGCAGAGAAGAAGGAGGGGAAGGTGGGCAAGTCATTCGCCTCTGACAGACTTTTCTAACCATTGAGTCTGTTCTTGGACTGCATCTTCTTTATTAACAGAGACCTAACCGCACTGGATTAAACTAGATTATGACTCAATTGCTAAGGCTTCTATCTGTATTTCTTCTGAAAAGTTTAGTTAAATTTAGGCTAGGTATGTCATTTGGATAACTTGGCAACTCAATTACCAGTCCTTTCTTCTTCAGGAAAAGAAAGCTCAAATATGTAATTATTTCACTTACCTTTAAAAATTCTGTCTCATCCATCATGCCCTACTGCAGTAGTAGTCCTTCATATCTGTCATAAATTGAACACAACTTTGATTCTGTGTTCACACTGAATGCAATAGACTGCAATAATTTTGTGGATTGTTTTAGTTTTTATCAATTATAAAATTAAATGCCATTTATAGTTTAGTTTAAGTATATTAATTATATTTATTATAAATTTATTTTAATTCAGTTTAATATAGAGAAGTATATAAAATAGAAGAATGATACATATCTCTACCCCTATTAATATTAAAAATAAAATTAATATACTTAATAGAAAATTCAAAACAGTATTGTTAGATATAAAATGAAAGTCTACCTTTTTCTATTAATATTTTCCAGCTGCTCTGTCCCCACTCCCAGATAACTGCTCCTTAAAAGTAACCACTGTCAGTAGTTTCATACTATTTCTTTTAGAAACATTTATATATGCATACCACCATTTGTGTACTCAGTCTTTCAGTCAATCAATCAAATTTTTTTCCATTCATTTACTTATCCAAAAAAATATTTGAGGGCTATTTTGTGCCAGGTAGAATTTTGTGCCCTGAGGATACAGCAGTGAACAAAACAGAGAAAGGTTTCTCATCTCATGACACATAGAGTCTAGGTGGGAAAGTGAGGGAAAAAAACATAAATAGGTAAGCAAGGTAGCTTCAGTTTGTTAAACATGCTACTTACAAAATAGAGAATTGGATGAAGTCAAGGTGGGTAGTGAAGGCCTCTGTTACTAAATTCTACTCAAAAAAGGAAAAGATGGGGTGACTCAAATAATGCCTGACCTGTGCTATTTTTATTTCTAAAGGTGAAGCCACACCTGCCATCCAGCTGCCCACACCTGCAGTCCAGCGCCCAAGCCCCATCACACTTTTCCAGCCCAGTGTCTCAAGTACTGCCCAGGTGGCCGTCCAGGCTCCAAGTCTGCCCCTTCGCCCAGCACTTCCACCACAGCGCTTTGCTGGGCCCTCCCAAACGGACACTCATCGGCTGCATTCAGGAGCCAGTTGCTCTGTGAAGAGGCCCACCCCTGTCTCTTTGGAGAGCACCAACAGGATTCCAACTAGTGCAAGTACTGCTTATGCCAGATTTGCAACTTCAACTATCCAACCTCCCAAGGAGTATCCCAGCGTTTCTACTTGTCCCAGAAGTGCTCCAATTCCCCAGGCTCCTCCCATTCCACACTCACATGTCTACCAGCCCCCTCCTCTTGGCCATCCAGCCACACTGTTTGGGACACCTCCGCGGTTCTCTTTTCATCATCCCTACTTCCTACCCGGACCTCACTACTTCCCATCAAGGTAAATGAACAATTTTTTTTTTTTTCCTTTCACCTAAATATACAGTTAGGAATTTTTTTTTCTGAAGACATCTCTTTTTTACTGAAAAAGGGATTTTCTCAATTCTGCTTGGAATCTTCTTTAATTTAGATTAGAAGCAATAATAAGTAGGAGCTATGCAGTTAACATAAATAAATGAAGTAGACCAGATGAGGAGTCTCAGGCACTAGAACAGGGGTTCTTAGCCGTTTTTGTTCCACAGATCCTTTTGCCAGTCAGGTGAAAACCACGGACCCCCTACTAAGTCCACAATATACTGTGTATTACTTAATAAATATATCACACCTGCACCAACATGTCCCCACAAGAAAAATGTTTTTTTTAAATTTCAATTCAAGTTCACGGACCCCTTGTTAAAAATCCCAGACCTAGAGAGAGTGCAGTGCCCCATCTAATGGGGGGCAGCTGCTACTCAGCTCCAGCCAACTGTTGCCATGTGAGAATATAGGCTGTG
Source organism: Tolypeutes matacus (assembly GCA_026826555.1). Lineage (NCBI taxonomy): Eukaryota > Metazoa > Chordata > Mammalia > Cingulata > Chlamyphoridae > Tolypeutes > Tolypeutes matacus. The sequence goes on along the minus strand of JAKSZT010053822.1, from coordinate 772 downwards.
ATGTTGTTAGAGCTGATTTTTCATGAAAAACAGCTCTAGGGAAACCCCCTTATTGTACAGAGCTGTGCTTCTCAAACTTTAATGTATATGTAAATCACCTGGGATCTTGATAAAATGCAGATTCAGTTTCAGTTGGTCTGGGGAATTAGTAACATACTACACTGGGGTAGAGAAGGCCTGATGTTCTGCACTTCTAACAAGCTCCCAGCGATGCCAGTTCTTCTGATTTGTGTAACACACTTTGAATAGCAAGGGTATGGAGGCGGGTACTTGGTCTAAGAAGGTTAAATAACTTGTCCAAAATTACTCCTTCTTAGTGCCCTTTTTACCAAACTAGAAAATTTCCAAAATTGTCAATAAAGAGATTTAGTTTCATAAGGAAGTATCTAGGAAAATCAAATCAAATTTGTAACTTTTCATTTTAAAGCAGAGGTTCTTAACAAGGGGTCCATGAGCTTGAATTGAAATTCAAAAAAGCATTCTTGTGGGGACGTGTTGGTGCGGGTGTGATATATTTACGAAATAATACACAGTCTAGTGTGGACTTAGTAAGGGGTCTGTGGTTTTCACCTGACTGGCAAAGGGGTCCGTGGAACAAAAAAGGTTAAGAACCCCTGTTTTAGAGAGAGAGGATTTAACTAAGTAGTGGTGTTAACCTCTACTTTTCAAATGCTGTTTTAAATGTGTCTACAGAGATGGTATCTGTTGAGGTAGTCTAACACCAGTTTTCTGTTGTAACTTATTTAGAAAGTAAAAATACTCCCCACTTGGG